>DWJK01000114.1:0-28471 GCA_018248815.1 Croniades pieria auraria
ATTGTTCATGTATGAAATGCTTGGGATATTCTTTAGAACAGTTCGTTCGTTCTGAACTTTAACATCGTTTCGGTATTGGTCTAGTGTATTTGTTGATAAATATATCTAAGCATTCTGCCTGCGAATAAGTTAAATCGTGATGCCCATTAACGATGAACTTCAACATCATTAAGGATTTTGATGCTCCGGCTACTACAAAAAACTTGCAGCTTCATTTTCAGATAACAAACATTCTCATTTGTTTCAATTCTCGTGTGGTAACTCGTAAGTTGTAGTCATTGTGTCCCCGGCTGTAATATTCAGATTGAATCCTATTTAACATCTCGCCCTTTTCGAATCACCAGCTGATCCATTTTTTGCTTCTTTTGCTCCTCCTCTGGCGGTGTTAGTGGGCCACAGATGTCTCGTCATCGTCTTTATTTCAATTCAAGGTCGTAGATCATTGTCTAATCATTCTAAAGTTATGCTAATTTATTTATAAGTAGCTGTATTAAGGAGCTTACTTTAATAATATTTTATTGCACTATACAGTGTCTTTTTTACTATTAAATGTTTCGTGAGTATTTATACACTTGATTAAAAATTTACCGGCTTAACTCACGTACGTTTTTCGGGATGGCTCGCTCGGGACCTCGCTGCAAGCGGCGGGAGCTGATGAGGAAGGAAAGGTCCTTACGAGGGTACAGGTCCGAAACTAGTCGGGCCATCCCAAAAAACGTACGTGAGTTAAGCCGGTACATTTTTAATCTTACAGTGTCTTACAAATAAAATCATTCTTGATAACTTAGATGGTCACCTACAGCATACACGACTGGCAATCAGAACTTTCAGGTCGAAACCCAAATTATTGTAGTATCAATTACTGCCAGGTAAAAACATAGTGCAGGCCGAATTGTATAACTGTTCTAACTCACTTAAAATCTTTGCGACTATTCCGTCGTTAGGGCTGCATAAATCGGAAATACAGTTCGGTATGAAGCTACCGTCAGGATGCTGTCTGAAATATTTGGTGTTATGTGCAAATAAAAAAATATGCAGGCAGGTCCCCAAAACCCAACTATCGTGACCAAAGAGGCCAGTGACTGGCTGATATGGGACTCGGAAGTCCATGAAAATGACTTGTAGAAGAAGCACGTCTGGTCTGAAAGGTTAGAGTTATTTAGCACTCGGTAATCTTTGCTACCCCTTAAGCGACCTGGCGTGACAATAGTCAAATTAGTAGTAACAAATAAAAACAAATCTACAGCCTCGTTGGTCAAGTGGTTGCAAGCGCGACTGCCGATCCGAAGGTCCTGGGTTCAAATCCTAGTTCGGGTACTATTGGATATTTCTAATTTATTTCTATTAGTGACTCGGAGTCAGGATCTGTGCCCGGTGTATGGCAATAGGCTCACCACCTATTCCATGGGACGTAAACTTAACTGGTGAAACGTGAGAGTGTACTACTCTCCTCTGCCGCCTACCCCTTCTGGGATTACAGACGTGATGTTACGTTTTTCGACATTAATATTTCGTTACGATATGTGCTCTCGCATGTCCTTCAGGTTATCTTTCATTGTCACTGTTGCTTGTTGTTCTTCACTTACTGACAATAAGGCTTATTTTTGAAGTTATGCTGCTTTTAGCGTGTTCATAACAGTTCAGAGTGTACATCCAGCGTGGGACGAAGCTACGCCCACCGATATAACACAATTTATTTAAACTATCCTATTATTTTAAAATCCGAGGCGAAGAATCGGTTAGCGGTCGCTTCCGAAATGATTGTTTGGAGCAAGCGTGGGAACGTTGGCTTGGCCCGTTAATGGTAGCGAAAAGGCTGCATGCACGAGTGAAACTGCTAACCTTCAAGCCGGCTCGCTGTTTACAAACAAACGGGCTCGCATTCGCGCGCTGCTCGCCGCCCGCCCTCCGTGCACTCGTCGAATGTACTCTTTTTGCAATGCTTCGTCGCCCTTTGTAACACATCACACATACTTACCGATCTACAAAGCTGTGTCATCGAAAGGTATTTGGCTCCGTTTAAAGCAATATCGATGTTATAATGGTGAGGGATATTGTAATGGTGAGGGGCCACGGCTACGTGTAAAAACAATTGTTCTGAATGACAGCGGCGAGTTAATAATATTTTTTGTTCAAGATTAATGCGCAGTAAATTTTAAATAGCAATTAACGTATTAAATTAATTACAATAAAGTCGGATATAGTCAAGGCAACAACTCCGACATATTTTTATATTACTGAAGTGTAGGAAAATTGATTGTATTGGTGTGCTGTTATAAGTACTTTAGAGCTTTAACTAATCAGATATTAAAAGAGATTTAAATTGATATAATGGAATAATGTGGATTTACAAAAATCATAATATGCGTTTACCTCAAACGTTTAAGATCAAAGTACATATGTATATGTAAAATATTTTGCATACGGCCATGACGTATGTGTATTCGGCTTAAAATGGTGTGATATGTAAAGATTTAAATGGTTCAAAGCTTTATCTCAGAAGGCTAAGCCAACGTCAGCCGGCTGCGGTGCGTCCTGCCATGCAACAGACTGACGACGGTATAGCGCAACCTACGTAGACTGGGCAAAATGCCCTGGTCGCTGACGGGCAACGACGCAGGCGGGCGAGCTGGGTTCTGGGATCCCGACCCGCATGCTCACCGTGGGCATCGTGGGAAATAACCTCCCAGCAGAAACCATGTTCAGTATTCGATTGATTCACTGGCCGATTATGATAATGAAGATGCCTGCATAAAAACGCAGAGTATTTGTTTAGTGTTATAGGAATGGTGCAATAACGGATCGCAAGCAAATCGCAAATGAAGTGAAGCCGGTTGCGAGCACCGCCCGGCGCGGGGATCGTTGCGAGCGGTTTCATGAGCTCTTACGTGCTTTGCAGGACAGATGGAGCGGTAGGATTCGGTTGAATAACAATAGGTCAACCTTGTCAGTGCCCTCGAGTAGAACGAAGAAAGGATTTCAACCAGAATTTTAGTCTTAACAAGGTTAATTGTAGGCTAAAAAGTAATATTAGATTGAACAGATGTACCAAGAGTTCAGATCAAAATAAAACGCAACATCACGCCTGCAATCCCTGAATAGGTAGGCAGAGGTCTGTAGTACACTCCCAAGTTTCATCAGTTAATTTTATCTCTCATGGAATAGGTAGTGAGCCTGTTGCCATACACCGGGCACAGATCCAGACTCCGAGTCACTATTAGAAATTCTAAATTAGAAAAATCCAATAGTACCCGAGCCAGGATTTGAACCCAGAACCTCCCGATCGGCAGTCGCGCTTGCAACCACTCTACCAACGAGGCAGGCATAGATACTATATAATTAAATTTAAATATTCATTGAAGGTTTTTCTATATTCCAAGGACACGGCAGAATCTCGCAACAACAGAGAACATGTTAGAAACGTTTATAATTCTAAGTACTACGACAAAAGTTATGAGCAAATGATATTATGATAAAGGATTTGTAATCCTTATTATAAATTATGTTGTCTTTTACGCAAAATGTTTTCTCCAAAGCGACGCTTTTATTAAGACGTGTTTATATTAAAATAGGGTATTAGAGAGGGATTTGTCACTTGGCTAATGCCAAAGGAGTGATGGCCCAGTCGATAAGATTTTAAATCTTTCGACAGAATTTTGACAAAAATGTATTATATTCCGTAGTGGGACGTAAACGTAATTGGTGAAACGTGGGAGAATACTATACACTTCTGCCTCAGCCTTCGAGGATTACACATGTGATATGATTATTTTTAAGAAGAAGAGTGCAGATGACAGTGAGACTCAGTAATAACCAAGATTGTGTCTTCATAAATAAATATATGAATAAAATAATCTTTTGATATCACCACGGCTGTATTTTAAAAGTAGGCAGAATCCGTGTTGTAGTAATCAGACCGCTGGAAATCTATATACGAGTAAATATGTACATTTAGAAACGTAAATATATTATTCATAATAGTTTTTTTCCACCCTTACCCAGATACAAATACTTGTGTTCGTTACAAAAATATTTGTCCTGAGTGGGTAGTCCTGGGAAACCCACGACGCCCAGCTAATCAACCAGGTACTCTAACCACAGGAACTACGGACCATAAAACATTGTTTACTGTGTAAAAAATGTTCTCCAAAATTTGGCAAACATCTTCAGAGTGCATGACGACCTATTATGCTATAAACAAAAAAGAACATAATTTACAATTACTCACGAAAAGATAAAAGAAAAGAAAGAAACATGTGAAAGCATTAATTTCGCGTACGAATAAAAATTTAGACGCCGTCCGACAGTCGAATTGAGAATATCTCGAATTTTATGTTTATGAATTGCTCGCTATGAATCATAAAGTACATTTCGAATTGTGTTCGAGGGTGTCTTCACATTTATCAATGCGTTATCGGCCGAGGTTATAGTAATCTCTGTTATTTATTACTGTTTGTCTCTCAAGAGTTTAATTGAGTTTTTTCATTTCGCTTTCTAATCTGATGAAGTCATGAAACCCAGTTAAGCCAGCAACAAACGGCGAATAGAATTAGAAGCTAGTACGTGGCTAGTTACCAATTAATATCCACTCCGTTTATATTATTTTATCTTTATATCCCACATAGACAAAATAACGTAAAATGTTTATTCCCTATTATCCTAAGTCCAATGCTGGAGTTGTAGTTGGGCTTAAGTAGGCTACGCTATATCCAGATCTGCCAGCATCAGGTTAAGGCGTCTTTTACGACACCCTGGTATCCTGGCATGGGGTCAGGGGATGTATTCCTTCTCTATCCTGACACGGATCAAACATTTATTCAGTCAAACATTTACACAATCATCCCGAACTGCTACATAACTTTACAATCACATCACATAGTCCCGACGAAGATTATTTACGCGGGCGCTAAATTCGAGTTAAAAAGTGGAAAGACGCCCTCACCTGGAAGGCTTGGCCCTTTCACTCGAACTTTATTGACGTCGACTTGACCAATCACCTATTCTTGGTAAGTAACTTGAGGTGTATGATTCATTAGATGTGAATAATGACATACTTTAGAAAAGTCTTTCAAATGTTTTCGGGCGTAAAATAATTTGCTGTTGGGTAAAAATGCTGTGGTAATAATAATAAAAATAAAATAAAATGGCTAGTGGCTTTATTAGTTCTTGGAAAAACTCGTGAGACAGTTTCACGTAATGTTTTGGGTCTATGCTTTGATGTCGCTGTGGCGGCAGACTTCACGCGCCTCACAGAACGTTGTGGAAAACTTGACGACGAGTAAGTTTTCTTACAAAGTTTTCCTTTTTCGTTACAACAAGTAATATTTAATCACACAGAATTTTGTAAAGAGATATGGGTGATGATTTGTCGTCAAGAACCCGTGGATCTGAAGCTGAATTCTATGTTACCATGATTATATATATACCGGCTTAACTCATGTACATTTTTCGGGATAGACCGACTAGTTTTTGGGCCAGTACGAGACGTTTCGTCACGAGGTCACGCCGATTGTAGCCAGGTCGCGGCCGAGACTCTATGCTGCCACTGCCGTTTTAGCGGAGAGTCAGCAAAATTTTCTTAAGTCTAACATCCGCCAACCTGATACGGTTTGTACAGACGAATACAATTAATCAATGCAGTGTTGTTGATAGAACCACGCGTTCTGAACAAGTGACGACGCCGCACTAAATGGCCCATGACTGGAGTTTTCGGAGCTATTAAACTGCGACCCGAACCGAGTGACATTATTGCGGCGACAGGGACAGATTAATGTGGTTCGGGTACATGAAGATGTGTTCTACGTATAAGTTTAACCTAAATTACATATTTTGGAACAGTTGTAAAGGCGGCCAGCGGTCGCATAATGGGTAAAACACGTAACAATGTACTTTGAACTTGGTATGAAATGAGTAGGGGTTGTTTTTTATTTCTTAGATATTGTTCTTATTATGCAAAAAAAAAACGTAACAACATGCCTGTAATCCCCGATGGGATAAGCAGAGGCGTGTAGTCCACTCCCACATTTCACTAGTTACGTTAAGTCCCATGGAATAGGTGGTGAACTTATTGCCATCCTCTGGGCACGGAGCAGATTCGGACTCACTAATACATAGAAATTCTAAATTAGAAAAATCCAATAGTACTACACGGAACTATGGGCTCGTGACAGCAGAGGCTGTCATTCCCTACTGACCATGTTTAGTTTGTAAGGTGTGAATTGTTGTAAAATCATTTTTTATTGCTAAGTTTACAAGGCCATAAATATTATTATTATTATCCGATCCGGGATTTGAACGCAGCAAAAAGACACTATTTATGATATAGAAGAATAATTGAAACCAATATGTTTCAATTATTCTTCTAACCAAATATGAACTAAATGAAACCAACATTGTCTTATCAGTCTCTGATTCTTTCGCAATCACTTGATTCATCTACTTAATATATGCATCCACCCATTTCTGGACATACATACATACATATTGATATTTTTCATCTATTAACATTTCAACTTAAATTACCTTTTTTACACATTCGCACCACTTACATTTTGCTCGATATGCGTCGCATACTCACATTGAATAATTGCGAAATTATAAGTGCACAAATAGAAAATTGGTTGTCTTTTTGTTGGACTGTCGCGCTGGTGAAGTGATAGCAAGCGCAGCTACCAATCAAAAGGTCTTGGGGTGGGGTACTTTTGGATTTTGCTATTTTGAAATTTCTAGTAGTGGCTCGGAGACTGGAATTGTGCCCGATGCATAGCAATAAACTCACTATATATTCCATAGTGAGACGTAAAAGCGAAAATGGTGAAACGCGGGAGTGTACTACACTCCTCTACCTACCTCTTCAAGGATTACAGGCTTAAAATTACATTTTTGGTTGTTTTAACTGCATAAACTATATTATTTATATAATGTACTTTATTTTTAACTACATAAAGACAAGGATCTCAAGTTGTTTTATCGAAGAACATTAACCGTAGAATCTGTTCCGTGGCGACTGAAATCCTCTAATAAGATTTGAACATCTTAAAATAAATAGTCGGGCCATCCCGAAAAAGGTAAGTGAGTTAAGCCGGTACACATATAATGATAGACGTAAACGTAACATGACACCTGTAATCCCTGAAGGAGTAGCTAGAGGAGTGTGCACCCTCCCACGTTTCACCAGATGAGAGATATATGTATAATCATGTGTATAAATACTCACGAAACATTTAATCGTTAAATGAGCCGACGCGGACGTAACACTAAAGTTGATGCAATGTTCTTGCGGTCTTCAATTAAACACTCAGAGCCCAACCGCTCCAAATGACCGTTTAGCTTCGGCTGTATCTCCGAGCTCGCTGGGCAGATAAATCTGCTTAGTACCGAAGGGCTTGAAACGCAAATAGTTCCAGTTGTTTGTGGTTTAAAGTTACCACAGTCTCTGAGCATAGTGTGTACGAATGAGTATACAGTTTATTTTTAATAACATGATTAAAAAATTATTACTCTAGATGTAATTAAATTATCAACATCATACCTGTAATACCCGAAGGGGTAAGCAGAGGAAAGTAGTACACTCTCACGTTTCAGCAGTTACGTTTACGACCCACAATGGAATAGAGAGTGAGTCTATACCTCTACATCGGGCACACTTGCTGTCACTGGAGGGTGACCACTTACCATCAGGTGGCCTGTCTGCCTGTTTGTCAGGCTAAGTATAAAAAAAATATATTCTGACTCCAAGTCACTAAAAATTCCTACTGGCAAATTAAGTTAGTAAAATCACAGACTATTAAAATGTCAGTTAACCTACTGCTGTAGCTACACTGTGTGCTCGTAGCACACCGGAAGAAATGACTACGCTGGTCGTCAAGAGACATTCCTAAGTCAGCTGAGATAGTCGAATGCTGTAACGGTAAGTTATTTGAACGCCATGTTGATAAGTCAGCCAGAAATAACGACTCTACCCTAACAGGACCCGAACGTTAGGTAGATATTGAATAAGACGGTTTTGAGACTAATGAATTGAAATGTATGTAAAGTTTGTAAATTATACGTTTTGCGAAATCATAGAAGTGATTGTATAAATCTTTGGAGGAAATAGATTGTCAAAAAATATGAAGCGAGAAAAATAGTCTCACTTTCTATGATCGAAGAGGCCAGATACTATCTGACGGGGAAGAAGAACAGAAGAACTAAACAGAAGAATGCCAAAGTGGCTTGCGTCTATGGTGAAAATAATAAATCTAGAAGATAAACATCATGTTTGTAAAGTTAGAGACATTGCCATTAGCTACTCTCTGCCTATCTAGCAAGGGAACTGGCGTGACGATGTAATAGTAATCATAATCATCACAGTCTTTACTATTCCAGTACTGGACATAAATATCTACAACATGAAAAGGAAAATATATAAATAAACGTATATATTGCGTTCGGCTACAAATAAATAGTATCGTCTAGATATATCATAGTAAATGGCGATCGGTAAACTAAGGCTACGCTCGCTGTGTCAGCTTTTGGGCTCCCCGCATTCAACCGGAAATTGTGCACACCTAGTTTAACTAAAATCACTCATATGTTTTCTAGTTACAGTATACAGGATACTCTTTTATTTATATGAGATAAAAGCAAGAGAAAGAAGCTACTGAAATGTGATAGACAGCGTTATCTGGGTGTCAAAAGACAAATTTTTGGCCAAATAAGTTGGGAATTATGTCGTCGAATTGGGTGTGTCGCTTAGTTGGTTTAAATTTAAAAAAGCAACTGTAATCGTGTGCGTTTAAAGTCATATCAACAATTTTTAGATCGAAAGAACTTTCGAGAATACATTACATAGGAATATAATAGAATATTTAATGCTTCATACATATGCAACGTATCGACTATTTCCCAAAAGGGTGACAAAACATTAAGAATTTTCATTTACGATGGTTCTAAACCAATTCGTCTATAATCTTTTAATTAGATTAGTTTACCCTCATCTATTGCGTCATCATCAGCCCGCCATCATACTGGACATATGACTCTCCAATAGCACGCCACTGATATGTACATAAATGTATTACAGTCATTCGTAATTAAATATGTACCAGTCCTTCGTTTAGAATAATGTTTTTACCGTGGTAAAATGAAAAATATAATAAAAATACAATAAATAAGGCTAATAGAAACTCAAGGTAAACCAAGCTTTACGTTATACCAGGTTGTACGATGTACGCGGAGTATCCAACCGGAAATTGTGTAAATAGAAAGCCGGTGCGTTGGGGGCAGCGTCAGCAATATTCGCAGGTATATAGTGCTCCCCTCGAGCTATGTTAACTACACTTAACTGCTGTTCAATTATGTTCACCAACTATGGAACATGTGTTTTCGGTCCAGTACCAGTTAATTGTTTTTAGCGGTACTGGTAAAATTTTCCCTACGAGCACCCAGCGGCAAATATCTCTATTCCTACAAAGCTAGTTCTTCGCTTTCATTACTTCCTTCTCACACGCACGCCGGTTTCGCAATCATCAGCCTTTCCAATCCGCCATTATCTCATCTAATTGGTCAATATTTCTGTTGATTTTGGTATGTAAAGAATGAAGTAGTTAAAATAAAGCATATATGTATATGTACAGTCACGTCTACTTCCCATCGGGGTAGGCAGAGATTAAGGATTTCCAGCTACAACTCAGTCTTGGCAGACTTCTTTCGCCTTCTCTAAATTTGTAATGTGTTTATTTAAAATAAAATACTATTAACATGTTCTGTTAGAATATAGATATCTCGTTGCTCTTTGCCTACTCCGAAAGGGACACGACATGATATAATAATAATTATTATATCAACCAAAATAATAATACCAATGAATTAATAATTAGAGACTAAACTTTATAACCATGTATGTACATAGTATAATATGAGATACTCCTGCCCAATATATGAGAGTAATGTGCGATCTACGCAACGTGTTTGGTTTGTTGTTCTTGTACTGCAATTTACATTTTTCGACGACAGGAATATCAAACAGCAACGGTGCTTCAAAAGCTAAAAATTCGCAGGCGATTGCAAGTTTAAACTTTGTTTATTTAACGTTTATTCGATGGTGCGCCAAGCTTACAACTTCCAAGGAAGCGTTAAGTCTGCAACGATAGGGAGAGATAATGTAAACATTACAGAAGTTCAAATGTATATCATTTTTATTAAAGAAAAACGTCTATTTATACCTGTAATCCCCGAAGGGATATGCAAAGGAGTGTAGTGCATTCTCATGTTTCGCCAGTTACATTTTACGTTTCTTGGAATAGGTGGAGCATTTATGGCCTTAAACCGGGGCACAAATGCAGACTTCGAGTCACTATTAGAAATATCCTCTAGAAAATCTGAGTTTGAAGAGTCCAGTTACAAAATCCAAGTTAGAAAATCCAATAGCATCCGACCCGGGATCCGAACATAGGACTATTGTTCAGGATCATTGACAAATCAGCAATTGCTCTTTGCAACCACTAGACTAATGAGGCAGTAATTTATTTTAATTATTACTATTGTATCGTCAATCCAGTTCGTTACAAGGTTGGTGGTCAGCATCGAGTGCCAAATATTTTTCTCCTCGAAGATCTGACCTTCTTCTTTCACGTTCATCACTTTTATGTCACATGCACACCAATTTTCAAGATTTTAATCCCTGTTCCAGCCAGTATCTGACTCCTATCTGCGCCCCAGCCTATTTGCTCAAGATAGAAGTCTCCGTCAGGACCTGTACCCATCAGCATTAGCATTGTAAATCTGTTTTATTATTGTTATAACTATACGAGTACTTAAAATGAAAAATGATGAATTCAATCGTACCAAAGGCCGAATAATTATATTTATGTGGACACAGGTCTTAAGTAAACGAGTGTGGTTTGTAATGTTGTTAAAATACTGTTCTTGTTTTATATTCTTTGGTGCTGAAGCGTCGGTTTTCAATTGACTGTGCAATAACGTTTCAGGAATCTTGAGCAGCTATTTCAATAAAGTGCTGCAAATATTTCATATAGGTTTATTTTATTATTTACGAAAAAAGATAATTTTGACGTATGGCATTATTTTACCATGTTATTTTAGAATTCAGCTTCTCACTACGGGGTTTTGGGTTCAAATCCATGGCGGGTACGTCTTTACAAAAACATGCATTTTAAGAATTAAATATCACTTGTTAACGACGAAGGAAAACATCCTGAGGAAACCTGCATACCTTAGAATAAAAAAAATAATTCTGAGGTGTGCGAAGTCTGTGGACCCGCACCTGGCCAGCGTAGCAGACTATGGCGTTAACCCTCTCATTATGAGATGAGATCGGTGTTCCAGCAGTGGAATAATAAAAGTGTCGGAACAGGTGTTCGATGCAGTTGTCGATGGAGACCAAGATTTATTCTATTTCTGTCAAAAGAACATGAACTGTAAGAAATGATTCATATGTGTCTTTTCATGAACATAATACTGCTCATTCGTTACACAAAAGACTAGAAACTAACAAGGCAAACTCGCGTCTAATTGGGGAACACAACAGAGAATGACGAAGGTTTGTAGTTGGTAAAAGATCTGGTGATTTAAAAGAACATCTTTGACTTAGATGTTGTCCAATTAGCAGTAGATAGACGACTGCAGACTGCATATCTAAGCGTTAAAGTTTGTCCATAAAATTTAAGAATTATATTTGTTTCGGAAGAATCTTGAAACATACTATCAGGAGACAGGATTTTAAAGAAAAATTATCAGTTTTCAGGTTAAATGAAATTAAAAATGTTTAATATAATGCTTATATAATCAGTTAATTATAATATTTGTGTCAAGAATTGGATACCTAAAGTTATTCAATGAATCAAAAATTGTAAAAACTTCGTCGACAGTATGAAAACGACCTTATATTTAAAACATTAGACTTGTATTCGAGATATCTCGAGTTCGAAAACCTGACACAATTGTATTGAACCATCGACACAATTGAGCCCTCTCCCGGACAGCTCCAGAGAATTAATTATGGAAGTTAATTTGTGTGTCCGTCATAAAGTAAATAATTGTTCCAAATGCTCCCAACCCCCTTCGTTCAGACGCCTGGAACGTTTTCATTGTGTTTGTGTCTTAGCTTTCTAATTGTCCTTGTTTTATTGCTTTAATTATTTATTTAACGTAACATAATGTAACATTACACCAGTAATCATCGCAGGGCGCAAGTAGAGGTAGTTCTCTCGTCTAGTACACTCCCACGTTTTACCACTTACGTTTATGTCGTGCCATGGAATGGCGGGCGAGCCTATTGCCGGGCACAGACAGACGCCAATCAACTACTAGAAATCTCTAGTAGAAAATTAAGTTAGAAAAATCCAATAGTAACTGAGCCGCGAATCGACCAAGGAGCTCTCGATCAGCACTCGACTAAAGAGGCATTAACAATATTTTATTTTGTATACAGTGATTTTTACATTTGCAAAGCTAAGTAGCAATTTCAATTTAATTAATACTCATTGAAACGAAACATGGCAGAGAAAGATGAAGATAGGTTTCAATTACTTAAGGGACAGTTCAATTAAATTTGTAATCTGTATCGTCATCCTCAAAACGTTCGTATTTCAGGTTTTCAATATTCTCTCGACACTTCGCTGTTGGTTCTAATGTTTCCTGAAGTTTGAAAGGTTAAGAAAACAAATGTAAAATGTCTTACAACTTAAGATCAAATATCACTTGTTATAATGGAAAATGTAATGAGGAAACTTGCAGCTGTGAAATTAGCTTTTTCTCTATACGGTTAATTTTTATCCACTTAAAATTATCTAGTACGAGTCTAGTATTTGTCCTGTTCAAAGTCCTATTCCTAATGTTGAGAAGTAAAATAGTCCCATAATGAATACTGCCACACCCTTGAGACTGAAACAAGGATTATTATAATAACAATTTATCCATAGTAGAAATAGACAGCGGGGGCCCTGGCCCAGACAAACGGTATACATATTGTACCATTCACCGAGAATTATCATGATCCATAAATTATTGTCATTGTATTGTATACTGACGTTTAATTAAAATATAACATTTACATGTGTTATTAATTACTAAATGAAGTATATGTGTTTCTTACGCTATTTATAATTTACGAAAAAAGAGCTTTAAATTGTGCTTTAGTAATTATCATGTCAGAAATATCTACCATATGGCTTAAAATTTAGTTTCTCGTTCCAGGGGTCACAGCTCAACTCGTGACGCTCCTCCTAACTCCTGACACTTTCTCTAAAACACGCGTATTATGCGCGTTTTAAGATTGAATATCACTTATTGTTAGGGCGAAGAAAAATATCGCAATCTAATCTGTACATCTCAGAGTTCCATATAATGTTCTCCAAGGCGTGTGAAATCTGCTAATTTGTATTTGGCCAATATGCCTGACTATAGCTTAATTTTTTCTTTCTTATGAAAGATCTATGTCCGACGTCCAGTGGAAAGATAAAAAAATATCACGTTTGTGTTGTTTTTGTTATATATCTATAAAAAATGCAACCAATAAATTAATGTTACTTAGCCCCTATTCCCGATAAAACAATTATTTGTCCAACGTCGTGTAAACTACATAACCGTGAGACATGCGTATTTGTTAAAGGTGAATTTTATGTTTTCTTAGTAAGTGAAATTATGTACACAAGTTGTAACACCACATCGCATAGCGCTGCAAGATGTTTTCGAGAACATTATACGCTGAATTGTTCTCGCGCACAAGTTTGTGCAATCTTGTTCTTAACACTTTGTACTAACTCGCCTAATGTTAATTATAAAATGTAACTATGATAACTCGCTTAATTTATTTATTTCAGCTAGCGTCTAATGAATTATTTATATTTACAAATTATTTTCTTAACATCCCTCCTGTAATCCCCGAAGGGGTAGGCAGAACAGTGTAGTACACTCCCGCGTTTCATCAGCTACGTTTAAGTTCCATGGAATAGGTGGTGAGCCTAATGTCATACACCGGGTACCTATCCAGACTCTGAGTCTCTATTAAAAATCCTAAACTAGAAAAATCCAATAGTACCCGATCCGGGATTTGAACCCAGAACCTCCAGATCAGCAGTCGCGCATGCAACCACTCGACCGAAGAGGCAGTTCTTTTTGTGTGTACAAAATAAACGATTGAGTATTTTATCGTATTATGAAAGTTACTTTCATTATACAATATTTTACTTCGAATTAGCTGTTTAAATAAATTCTCGAACCTTCTACGAACCAAACCTAATTAACCTTATATAAAATTACATACATACATAACCTTATATAAAATATCACGACCAGTTGTTATACGATGGTTCAGATAATATACTCTATTTCGAACTTGCAAATACATACACTTAAAAGCCAAAAAGTACCTAAAGTTTTTAAGCCAGCGTAACGGCCCCCGATAAGCCTAAATGTCTGTTATCTGGGCTTATCAAGCGGAAGCGAACGGTTAAAGTGCCCTCCGAAGGTCGAGAACGCTTGTGACAATTTTGTAACTATGGGTCACCCATTTAAAAACCCATCGCATACGTGTTGCTTTACTAATACAATACCATTTGCTTCATACACAGTTCAGTATCCTTCATTAAAATAAATGATTGAAGAGATTTGTATCATGAAACATTATTTCATATTTACATAGATCGTAAAATATTAAAACGTTCCACCAAGATTACTATTATTTATCAACTAATTAAGAGTTCACTCATCTATCATATAAAATAAATTCGTGTTAGAATTTTACCTAAATAATTAATAAAAAGCTAAATAAAGTAATTAGATACGTCTCTAATTACTTTCGTAACACAAAGAAGCACTAAACAAAATATTTAAATACGAAACAGCTAGTATTTTCGGGAGCGGTCTGAAATCTATCTTTTAAATTGATCTGTTTTAAGACACTTGTAGTATTAAGAAATATTTGCGAGAAAATTTCATAGCGTTTACATTACATACTAAATATTTACTGGAGCCTTATGCTCGGCCAATTTCTGACAAGAGCAGGTCGCAATCCTGCTATCGATCATATAAGATTGGACTTCTCTACTCAGCTTTTTTTAAATTCTAACGCTGAAGTAGATATCATTATCATCATTATCAGCCTCCTCCCGTCCACTGCTGGACATAGGTCTTTCCAATAGGAAGTCACTGCGCTCGATCTTTAGCTCTCCGAATGCAACCGCTGCCAGCCACTTTGTGTATATCGTCACTCCACCTGGATGTCAATATATATCCCTTAAATAATTACTAGTTCCAGCTCGGAATCTGAATTTGTTCCCGACATATGGCAATTCACTATTCGATGATCGGCTGTAGAACGTAATAGGGAGAATCCTTGGAGTGTACTGCAGTCCTACGCCTACCATTTCGGGAAATACAGACGTAAAGGTAAAAGTCATTTTGACATACGTTTATAACCTGATCTATTAAAGAGAAATTTCGCATTTCTGCTGAAAGAGAAAATATTGATTCCGTTCAATTCGTTCACAAGTTATTATTCGAATATGAAGATAATATTGAAATATTCCAACTACATTTCTGTATCGATTTATCGGTATATACTCATATGGTATTGTCATGTCAACAAAGTTTATTGTAACATCTATAATAAGAATAGCAGAAGTAGGAGATGCTGTAAGAGTGTGAGGATGAGCTGGTATCGCTCGCTATCGTACTCTTCCTCGGCAACCGCGGCACGGACTGACTCCACTCTTGTTAACTTTGCAATTAATCTTATCTCCAAAACTGAAACGTGGCTGAAATAAATTTCACGGTAAACGCTGTTGGATACAGCCTGTCCCATGATAAAATATCTTCACTAACATCACAAAAGAGGGAGTGGATTTGTTTGTATGTTATTCTTTGTCTCGTGGACTATTATGTTAATTGATGTCCGATTGTCATTGAAGGTGTTGTATACCAAGAATGATGTCTATACCATACAGTTTTCCGACTAGCACTTCGTGTGAAACACTATGGCTTAAATCTTCTTGTTCTGGGAGAAGACTCCTGGTCTACAGTGGAACCATAAAAGGGTTGATGATAATGATGATGATGGATTATATTTTGTGTCTCCAACGCTTTAAACGAGGTATAAAAAATGCTCCCTAGAACAGCGTTGCTAATTTTTCTACTGTTGTAGATGTCGCTCCCTTTAAATATTAAGAAAGGACTTTGGACTTACCAAATAATAGTGGATGATTAATTTCCAGGTTATCTAATTATTCTTGAGCCATCTTGGAATAACTCCGGATTATAAAATTATGGTAATTGTCCCAAAAGGAGTAAATTTGTCATTTTACGTTTCATAACATTGTAATCGAAGCTAGCACCATGTCTAAAATAATTTATTACCTGCTTGAAACATGTCTAAATTCAGAGGGCAAACATTTTTAAACCTCACATGAGGTGCCGCAGTGTAATGCCGCGTTAGCTGGAGTAGGGAACTGAATATTCATGCAAGCTCGCACGAGCTGAAACACGTTTGTTGGAACCCAACTAGCTATAACTCAGAAATGACTAACTTTGCACTATCTGAATTATGAAAGAACCAAAAGTTCTCATTATACTTTCGTGACACAAAAAAAATCAGATAAAATCTATATCGAACAAGAGTATCATCATCATTATCATCAGTTTGTCTCAGTCCACTGGTGAACATAGGTTTTCCTAAAGTGTCTTTATCCGTAATCTGGGAATGCAGGTTGAGGAACGCAGTAGCCTACGCAGTAGTACGAGTAGTACTCAATTCATTTACTTGTTATCATCACACCAGGTCCCTTACGGGGCAGGTAGGCAGGTTTTGAGTGTCAAATATCTGTCTCCTTACAGAACATATGTGCTTATTATTATTTTGTGACGTTCCTCTATTTGTTTCATATTCATAAAACTTAATCTAACATTGCGGACGTACCTAATGCGTAAGTTAAATTGATAAACAAGTTAGAATAAAAAAAAATTGCATTAAAACAATCTTAATTCATAACATAATAATCCGTAAAACAGTCACAATTGTTATTGAATTATTTTTTTTATATGAATTCATCAATAGTATCAAATATTGCCTGTTCAGTAATTTGTTCTGATAGTTATTGTAATGTACAACAGATAAATCTGACTGGAGTCCTTAAAGGCGCTTTATAAACAGCTATTTTCAAATGGTTTTCTTCGTTGTATGTGTATGCGCACGTGCGTGTTGTTGTGCGTGTTGTTGTGCGTGTTGTTGTGCGTGTTGTTGTGCGTGTTGTTGTGCGTGTTGTTGTGCGTGTTGATATGCGTGTGCGAGCGAGTGTGCGTGCGCGTGTGCGTGCACGTGTGCGTACGCATGTGCATGGGCGGGTGCATGTGCGTGTTTCTGTGCGTATAAGCGTACGTGTACGTGCATGTGACATCAAGTTAAATAGATTTTCGGCGAATTTAGACTTATTCTAGATACAACGGTCACAAACATGGGTGCTTTAAACTGCTTCTATCACTGGTCATCCAAACTAAAAGCGGCTTCGTAGATATAAACTGCTGGAAACTGGAAGTATTATCTGCAGAATAAATCGTCTCACCTTGGACGGTCGCCAGGTCACGCTCCGTAGTAAAATGCCTCTGCACTTAGAATACCCTTACACAAATTGGAGACTCAGGTGCGTTTATAATGAAACTGGTCTCTAATCTTTACATATTTATCTGTTGCTAACAATAACATATATAGGAGCAATTTTACATATTTCATACGCTTTAGATAACATTATTTGAAAATCTAATTCGTGTGATATTTTAATTAAGTTTAATTATCATAGCGTGTGATATATACTCGTAATTATAAAGATGTCAATAATGTTTGTAATTTCAGGCGTGTATACCCGGTAGTCGAAATGCAGGCCCTTGATAAACTAGAATGGTCTCGTTTCTGTTTCGTCATAAAAATAGTATTAGGCTTTATCATCATCATCAGCCTGTCTCAGTAAACAGACGAAAGATAAGATAACGATAAGATAAATCAAGATAAGGGCACACCACGGTTTAGATTTTCTAACAAAACCTTCGTGATCACGGTATCCCCTACGCCAGGTAAGCAGTGATAGCCTAGTGGTTAAGAATTCAGCCTCTCACTCCGGGGTTGCTGGGTTCAAATCCATGAAGCGCACCTCTTTACAAAGGTGCATTTTAAGTTTAAATATCACTTGCTAACGGTGAAGGAAAACATCGTGAAGAAACCGCACACCTTAGAATTTATAAAAAAAAATCTAAAGTGTGTGAAGTCTGCCAAGCCGCACTTGGCCAGCGTGGCAGACTAATGCCTTAACCCTCTCAATAGGAGAGGAGACCCATATTCTAACAGTGGAATGACATATGGGTCGATTATTATTATTATTATAACCAAACCTTCGACAACCAAGTTAAACTTGTATGTACTTTTGTATGGAATATTTTTTATTCATATAGTTTATTTAATTCATTTGATTCTATTCATATCCTTTGTTACATAAATCCACAGTAACAAATCGGTTTCCAAAACTTTCGTGCTCAGATATTTAGAATTTAGTCACATCTATATTTGGCCAAAAAAATTTACTCCGCATTTTAAAAAAAAACTTCGACGTCACGTTCCCCAACATTATATTATGAGATAATCTAACGTCGCTTTTTACTAATAATACAATATTATCTACATTTGTTAAGACATTTTAATGGGACACGAATATTCCGCTTCCAAATACTTTTGATAGAAATGTATAATGCAACTTTAATAATAATAATCTCTCTCTCTAAGTGTCATACTTGTTATACGGACCTCACTTGTCACTGTCCATAATTGTGAAGTTAGTAGGAATTTCCAGCGTTGAGTTTCTTGCAGATTGTCTCGCTAAAGTTTGTCTGGACATGCCACATCTAAGTGTGTAGGGTATACACGATTTCACAGAGATTTTTAAACTGTAAATATTAGAAATATGTATTTTAAAATGATTCATTTATCGTATGCACAGTGTAAGTAGCTATTAATTAATTAATTATGTTCATAGGAGTATAAATTGTTCTATAGGAGATCTGATAGAATGAAGAAGATTTTGATTACAATAAGACCCAGAAACGGGAACAGTAGTATCACCTATTAGGCTTCTGTTTAGCAGAAGAATTATAAAGCCTGATTGAAATATTAAAGCATAGTATAGTTTTGAAAAACGACCTTGGAATTGAAAGGGAGGAATTACAGATGCGATCCATTTTGCTCATTATTTCAATAATTTTGCTAATATTTACTAAATTTGTAACGTAACATAAACGTAATATCATGCCTGTAATCCCCGAAGCGGTAGGCAGAGGGCTGTAGTGCACTCCCACGTTTCATCAGTTACGTTTAAGTCCCATGGAATAGGTGGTGAGGCTTATTGCCATACATCGGGCACTGATCCAGATTCCGAGTCACTATTAGAAATTCTACACTAGAAAATTCCCATAGTACTCGACCCGGGATTTGAACCCAGGACCTCCCGTTCGGTAATCGCGCTTGCAACCACTCGATCAAAGAGGCAGTCTAAGTACTAAATTTGTATTTTAAGTATTTGCAGTGGGGAATATAAGTATCATAAGTATGGTAAAAATTTACTGAAAACACATTGTAGAAATGTAAAATTCTTGCTTTACACAATAAACAACACAGCTACTATGTGATACCACATTTCCACACGTATTACATTGCACGTAAAATTTTAGGAATCGTGTTAAACGTTCTCAGACGCAACGTTTGGTCACCCTACATCAACAACATCAAAGTTTTACACAACGAGCTTGTCAACTTTATACTGGAATGTCCTTTTATACGAGTATAACCCTTTTGCCCCAAATTAATATTTCAGTGGTTCAAGATTTATATATTTAAATTTCAGTTACAATCCTAAAAATTGTGTTTCTGCTACAGACCGAACTGTTTGGTATCTAGTAAAGGATCGTAAATGAAAAAAAATAATTCAGAGTTAATTTTGGTGCCCTTTAAATATGTTTTTTTTTATATTAAACCGTAATACAATCTGACGCATAACCTATCGATGGTACGAAAAAGTGGTCACCGTCGCCTGTAGACATTTGCAGCATCAGAGGGTTCACCAATTTTTTTGCTAACTTTAGAGAAACTTGTTAACATCGCATTTGACGCATTGATATCAATCTTAAGTAAATGTAGGAGACACATTTTTGCGTTATCATTATTAGTTTTACCAAATGATCATGATTATATTATTTAAGAACAAATTACTTGGAACATATTAACATCGTTCTGCTCGACGAGTCTGGTTTCCTATGATAATGTTAGCATTCATCTACTTACTTTTGTACATTTTCTTAAATTACACATAGATGCCTTGTTTTAATCTTATGATGTTTTGTGTTATTTTTAGGTTTTTTATAAAGTTCTATAGAGCATTCTCTATATTCTATTCTTAAGGTCTCGTACGGGAAAGGTAGTGTTAAAATTAGTTAATTATAAGTGTCGATAGCTTGAAACAAAAACAAGGCTTTTCAAATTTATTTGTCAGCTGGTCATCTCAGCGGCATTAATAAACGATTTCTTGGCACAATTCTGCTCCAAATTTAGCACAAAATTACATAGCCAGAACCACAGAGTCACAACCGAATAGACATGGCTTACGATATGTAGTTTCATTATTTTATGTGTGATGTAGAATACGAAATACTTCAATTGTTTCTCTTCTTTGTATTTACACCACAATGTACAAAATACATGTTTTCGAAAGTAAATATAATGAGGGCCGGCGTTATGGCGGACAATCGGCCGTAGCTGAGCTGGCCACAATTCATTTCCGGAAATCATTTTTAAAAAAATTTAGAGAACGGAATATGCGTTGATGTTACAATTAAATAATAACATTTGCTATTACTAATGATCATTATCGTCATCATATCCATGATCAGCATCATTGTCATCCCTCTTATTATTATGTTATGGGTCACGATGACTTGCACGATGCGATAGAGTTCACGCACCTCGGAGAACACCATGATGAACTGTTAAACGTAGAGATTACCTTCAGAGGCATTGTTACCTTCAGCGATTGAGTAAGAGATAGCGATTTCCTGAAATACTTCCATAAAATCGCAATTCGTTTATTTAGTTATATTCTCAATAAGAAAGTTTAACATCATATACAAATCTGTTTATTTATTACTAGCAACCGGGATCATATTATGGCGAGTGACCATGGATATGGATACTTGCTATAGAAAGTTGAACGCGCTGGCGACCAACCATCAATAACCTTCAATACTTGAGCAACTTCATAACACACGTATCGCTAAATCGATCATTTACACGACGAATATAAATTCGCTTCCAAACACACAAATACACTTAAGTATTCCATTTTCATTCCATTCCATTTTCACTCTTAAGTATTTCCATTCCATTACACTTAAAGGGTACTTTGCGGCAAAACAGACGTGACTTCGGTGCCGTCACAATGGAACCGCGTACCGTGTTTTGGGAAATAAATTCACAACTCAATAACATTCCAATTCAACAGCACTACATCCCCAACAATACACTACATCCCGGATATTGTTTTTATCTCCACACGAGAACAATGTTACATCTACCTTCAAGTTAATACAGTACAAATATTGTTCAATTAAGATGATCCCAGGCCTTGGTTTGGCCATTGTTTGACTGCTGATTAATTAATTCGGGAAGCCAAACAGAGCTTCAATGATTCCCACTTATATAACCTGATGAAATTATTCATCACATTATTCATTTATAGGTCACGTGGAACAATTGAGCGATACATCGCGGCCGGAAGTGATCTTCAAACGATAGAAAAGAATATTTAAAATATTATTCACCAGCTAATAATATAAAAAGACGAGACAAAACATAATATTCAATAGACAGATTACAATATTAAAAGAACAATATTTAAAACTGTATTTGATAAGCAATAATATAGATGTTTAGTACAATTTACGACAGGAAACTGGGATGTCATTTAAAACTAACGATATGTTGGGAATAACTTTATAAAAGTAAATATTCTCAGAGCATAGTGAGCACATAGTAACAGCGCCATTTTTATCTGTTTAACAAGCTATGATTAAAGCAACATTGTTTAGTGCCCTTTTATATTTTCTGCCCGATACTAAATAAGTGGCTAAAGCATTCTAACTTAGATGATAGAGAGAGAAACATATAGAATACTTGGCAATAGTCTGTTTTCTTATCTGTTGGCTGCACGATACAGTTCATTAAAATAGTTTCAAGAAATCATGTGTGAGAAACATAGATATGAACTCTCGCAACTTACAACGAGGGGCAAAGTGGCAGGCAAGAGGACAGTCGGGCATAGGAGGAAATCGTGGCTAAGGAACATCCGAGAGTGGGTAAAGGTCTCAAACGCCGCTGGACTTTTCAGCTTAGCAAAGGACCGAAGGAAATATGCGGAGCTAACTGCCGACCTTCACTAGTTGGAGAGGCACTAAGAGAAGAAGAAGAAGATGAAACGTGTAGACAAGATTATGTTGGTGGAACATGAGTATAAAGATCTGTGGATATATTACAGGAATTGTGTAGTTACGTTAAGGATATCGTATTTTATCCAAATAATAAATTTATATTAAAATACAAGCAATTATATAATGTAACATGATCTTAAGGTCGTTTCGGAAGTTGAAGTGAGCTTGGAGTGTACTTTACTACGCACCGTAATGGAGTTTCTATTAATAGATATTAATAACATGAAGAATTTGTGCGTTTTTTAGATACATTTAAATGTCAACGACCCTTAAACGTATATTAATTTATTTATGTCGTGAAAGTTTTTGAACAATGAAGCAAATAAATGAAAATTTATACACAGGTATTACTGTTACAAAGTTAAGTTAAAAGCATAAATCTTTTTCTGTAATTCAGGGAATGAACAACGGAAAAGTAACGAATTTAAACTACAATGTATTTATCCAAAAAGCTGGCAAAGAATTCCACAAATGTAGTATCTACCCATATAGAAATGAACTCACAAAATAGTGAAGAGGAATGTTTAGGAGAGGCTGTAATTGTATTGGACCTGCAAATTGCAACCGAAAGACGAGTAAGAGAAGTCAGTGAACATGTATACGACGACGAGTTTTTAAGGATTTTACAAACGGGATATAAGATTTGAGTGTTCCGCAAAAACAGACAGGGTGGGGAGACGATTGAAATCTTAATAACATAGTTCCGATACTGTTATGTTGTGTACATTACATAGATTGATCAAATATTACAATTAGCACAGAAATGTATGATAAATCAAGCTTAATCACATTTTAAGATAGAGTTATATCCATTGTCCAAATAAAACATATTTTTTAAATTATTACGTTTCAAAAATCTGATAGAAAAATAACATTTATTATTAATGCTATATCATCACGCCAGGACCCTTACAAGGTATGCAAAGATCACCAAAAGCCAAAGATCTGTCCTTAGAGACCTGATGTAGTTATTCTACATTTTTCACTCTCTTCATTACACACACCGGTTTCAGTAACAAATAAAATAATACTAAACTCAAAAAGCAATTAATTGAAACAGAATACACGTTTTTGTATGGCAATAAACTCACCCCACATTCTATTGTGGGATTTGAAAGTAACCGGTGAAACGGGGAATGTACACTTCTCTGCTTATTCCTTTAGAGATTACAGGCGTGAAGTTACACAAGTTTTTGTGAAACAAACCCCTATAAGACGGTCAGATGGTGGAGAAGAAGATAATATTGACCTCCATTCGTAAGACAAAGTTAGACTTCCTGTACATATCCACAGGTGTTTAATATTTAATTCTGCAGAGACAGCTATGAAAGCTGGTCTGTCTACGAACATACTGGACGACATATCTATTATTATTTCTTATAATAATTCAGCCGTGCTCGGTTTCGCATATTTGCCTAACTTAGAAATATGTTTTATCTATATACATACATCTTCACGCCAGGTCCCTTACGGGGTAGGCAGAGAGCACAGAGTGCCAAATATCCCTATGCTTGTATACCTGCCGACATGATACATGATATCCTCTTAATTAAGATGTAAGGAAGATGTTATGTATGAAAGAGAGTCTTATCTATATACTCCTATATCTTCACGCCAGGTCCCTTACGGAATAGGCAGAGAGCATAAGGTGACAAATATCTCTATCCTGGCAGACCTGTCGTGCTTCTTATCTATATCACGTCATTTAATGTTAATTGTAGATTTTAATAACAAAAGTAGGTACTTGTTTCCAACAAAATATAATTGTGCTGATATTTTGATTTAATAAAAGTACTGGTATCTAAACTAGCCACATTAACGGAACGGCACCCGACCTCATCTGCACTTTACCTATACACGCGTTTTTACTGTCTCTCAACAGTTACCCTCGATATGAAATTCATTATAATATAAATCTTTCAGAATCTTATCATAGGGCTATCAGAATATGTAATGCTTGCTTACGAGCTCGTTCTATAGAATATTAGAATATTAGAGAGATATGAAATATATCCTTTTTTCGGTATTATTCGGTTATTCGGTTATTATTTGGTGTAATGAATCCTTGCTAGAGTCTCAATAAAATTTCGATGGACGCGGGTGCTGAGGAAACCAAGGCCTACTATCTTCACCAAATAGGTGAAGTTTTGACTGATGAGCGAGTTAGAAGTCTTCGAAACAGCGTGCATGTATAAAGAGAGTCATGAATGTGGAAGAAGTAAGTCTGTAAGAATATCTCTAATATTTGACACTCCGTGTTCTCTGTCTACCCCGTACGGGCCCGAAGTGAAGACGTTTATAAAACCTGGTGAAGCTGTAGAGGCCATTAGGGTCAACAGCACAAGACAGTCGGAAAAAAATTGGCTAGCGTGGTAGATTTTGGCCTTTGCCTTTGTCATTCTGAAATTAACTCTATGTAGACAATAAGAGCACGACAAGAGTTGTCGATGATGACAAAAATATTTTTTTCCAATAATTCCATCTGTGCAAATATTTAACAAGAGAACGAAGTTATATGGCGACGTATATACGAGTATATGTATCAGCATATTTCATCTCCGAGCAAAGAATTAGATGTAACGGGTGTTTTACGTAAAATTTATGGAGCGTGAAAAGAATTTAAGACAAATGAGCGTATGAAAATGTTCACTTTACGTCGGGTTTTGTAACCTTCCCGTTATTTTTCTTTCTCTGCTCCTGCTCAATCTTCGGTAAACGTAACCAATTTTGAATGGTTCGAAATATTTCGGTTAAGGGATCTGGCGTTACGATATGATAATAACAATTATACATATCTGAGTTAAATATTTTGAATGTTCTCATTCATCATTTTCATCAGCCTGTGTAAGGTCACTGCTGGATATGGGCCTCCACTAGCGGCGTCACGCCCTTTCCTCAACGTCTTACGTCATACGATCCTCTATTATGCTATTTTTATCATCAATTTATTAAAATCTGTATAACGATTATTATTTTTATTGTAGTAACAGATAAGTATAGCAAAATCACTTCTTAATATACTTCTTTCAGTATGATCAAATGTATCACCCGATAATTCGTGAATAACGTTGAATAAATAGATATTTTTTTGGAATTATGTATGTTTTATCTTGTCTGGAAGTTTAGAACAAGATTCTTTTACATTACCGTCACCTGTCCCGGGTTGAACTGTAGCATTATAACGTATAAACTTCACATTGTTATAAAAGATTTTTTTATATGAGCATAAACAAACTTTTTTTATTTGATGACACAATTCTATGATAAATGGCTCAAACACATCTCGCAAATGCTCCTTCCATAATATTATTATATAGTAACGCTAGGTCCGTTACGATGTGGACAAAGAGGAAAGGGCAGAGTGCCAAATATATCTGTTCTTACCGACCTGACATGTTTCTCCTACATTCGTACACGTGATACAATATTTTGATATTGTCCAGGATTCAGCAGGTTTTAAAAAATACTAATTGGATTCCGGTCTTACTATGGATCATAGGCTATATCTGTACAGTTTGCAAGATAGATTTTTTTTCTGGGCAAGAACAACATTTTCGAAAGGGGTAGTACCAATACTAGAGATACTGTTTTGACTTAGTATACCTATCAGATAATACCTAGGTAGCACCAGGTAATACCAAGGCAGTAGCAGCAGTCCTATTAACCTGTGCCTATGCCGTTTTGTCTTTGACCGGCGATAGCGCAGTGAATTTAAATTCAATCATTAACTCCAGGGAGCCGAATCCCTGGCGAAATTCTTTGATTTCAAGAAGTTATATTCTTTATTTGTACAGTAATAAAACTATTATTTACATGTTTAAGAATCTGTGAATGCTGAGTATTCTAACTGTGGTCTTACAGGTAACCTTCAAGTAGTAAATATAATAACAAGTAGCAATAGTAGCAGTAGCAGTACAATAACACTTCAAGTAGTAAAAGGAGCGAAGGTTGCTTTCCTATCATGTGATCCGACGACCTGAAGAAGATACGGAAGGGCCAAGACCGAAAGGATTGGCGCCGATCAGGGAGACCTGCGTTCAACTGACATTCAAAGGCTAATGATGATGAGAACGATGACGAATTTTAGTAGGAATTACCAATGTGTAAAAGTGTTTTACATTAACATAGTTAACATATTATTTAACTTTTAGGTCTACAAATACATGACTAAATTTGAATACAAAATTTGCTCCTTCAACCTAATTGAAGTGGTTTTGGTTATTTTGGGTCTCCAGTAGCTACCATTACAGCGGGTTTCCGGGCTATAGCTTCAGAGGACACTAGTTTCAATAATCCAACAATTTATACATATTGTACAAATTAAATCCGATACTACTTATATTTAAATAATTGCACTCAGTTTAATTAGTAAATTTTAATAAAATAACCGCTACAGTCCCCACAATGTTGATTTCCGTTATATCCCATTTGTCTTTGTAAGAGGGAAGAAGAGGCCTTTCTTATACCAATATAATTTCTTTTCCGTGAACCTTATAATTTTCAGAACTCGATCACAACCTTCGATGTCATATATAATTTAATATTTATGAGGGTCGGATTAAAAAAAGACACGATATTTTAGACTAGAACCTCCTCTGTAATGACTTTCAGGAAGCCTTTTTTATTATTCAAATTGACACCTACGAATAAGTGTTTTACATTTAATGACTCTCTTGTAACAGTTATGTCTACTGTTAAAGAATATAACGAATTAAATAGTGATATATTTGCTTTGAAACACTGATAGGTTTAGACTTTAGCTATACACTGAGGGGTTTAAAACGCTGATATGCTTGTCTTCCTATACAAAATATTGGCCTTTTTGATACTAAGTAATGGTAATATTTGCTTTAATGGTAAAGGAAAACGTCGGAACTTTGCACATCATACAGTGCTCTATGAAGTTCTTTGAGTCATGTGAATTTAACCAATCTGCATTTGGATAGTGTAGTAGACTTTCACCTATATTTTTTTTAAAGCGGACTTGTGTCCAACAGTGGGACAATAAAAGAATTGATCGTGAGATAATTTTATGTTTGCTAAAGCATACATAAATACTAAGTAGAAAAAACAATATGAAAGTTAAGTGGGGTTGGAGTTTAAAACTAAACAATATAAAACAGTTACATTTTGACAAATGTTCATAAATATTACTCACGTTTACTACGATAATATGAACATTAAACATAATAATACAACTTTTAACTGACCTGACCATTTACTAAATATTAATAGTTAAACTAGACCATTCTCATGTTGCACAAATTTCTAAATTGAATCAGCTTACAGAAATATTAAAGTGGTTACTAAAAATATCATGTTTCTCATTAGTTTCCCTTTCTCTGGTTTATCCACAAATGAAACTTTACGTGTATAAAGCATTTAAATTATTGTATGATAGTTTATGATCAATTACTTGTAAATAATACAGTACACTTTTTTTACCTACACCAAGGATTACATAAATAAGACAATGCAAAGTTATAAGACCCGGAGAAACATGCAAAAGGCGGTTTATCGCTAACAAGCGATTCCTACCAAACAGTCCTTGAGTAGAAGCCAGGAAGACACATAGAAAAGGCGGAGGTAGAGGAGGGGGGGGGGGGGACAATATTGTTCAATTACGTAACAAGGCAGTTTAGAATTTCACTTTAAATTTCGAAATAAGGACTGGTCCAGCTCTAATAGGCAATGTCCAGTAAAATCACAATATCGTGATACCAATGTCGTCTACTGCCTGCCTCGTTGGTCGAGTGTTTATAAAGCGTGGCTGCTGATCAAAAGGTCATGGGTCTGAAACCCGGGTCGGGAACTATTTGATTTTTCTAACTTAGGTTTTGAAGTCAATTTGTAGTAAATTCAAATTCAAATTCAAATACTTTTATTCATTATAAGGTATATACATATACTCAATGAAGGTCATGTCTAGTCATTGTACTGTACTTCGGCTTTGTGT
>DWJK01000115.1:0-28412 GCA_018248815.1 Croniades pieria auraria
AGCGTGGCGGACTACGGCCTTAACCCTCTCAATATGAGAGGAGACCCATATTCCAAGAGTGGAATGTTAATGGGTCGGTTAAAAAAAAAAAAAAAAATAACGATATTTGGGGACTATATTTCATTAATTATAAGTGGCCGTGTTCAATGCCTATTTCGATATTGAGTTTCGACTACGTCCTTACAAATATTGCACTATTTTTAAAAATTGTGTTCTCTTTAGAATCGTTTAAAGTAACGCTTAGTAGTTAATTTATGTTAATTTTAATACATTTTATGTAATAGCGAAAGGTATGTAATTTTAAAGATAACAACAGTATAAAAATTAGTAGAACGACTTTTACGGTAACGTAAATACTTACTGTTATTTCTCAGAAGCCGCTCTTTAAGTAGGTGTTAGATTAAAAACTAAACATTGCGGTCGCATCGTTATCTTTAAGTAAAATCAGGGATAATTTTAACGCTTAAGAATTGTAATCATAAACGAATACGTCTACAAATAATTTTGTAACACTTACATCCACAGCCGACCCGCACTTGGCCAACGTGACAGACGTGGCCTTAACCCTCTCAAAATGGGAGGAGACCCATACTCCAACAGTGGAATGATAAATCGGTCGATTATTATTCATTATTATCCACTTTTTAACAATTCCTTCGAACGTTTGTTTACAAATTTATATACACAACAATTTTTTCCGCAAGTCCTTTGTTTATCAGGACTATATCAGGTTTTGATCTACAAACAAGGGATTAAAAGGGTAAAAAACCTCTTTAAATGGTACAAAATCCTTACTCCCTTGAGATCTCAATTAACCAGGTTTCATTGTATCTTAGAAAATAGCATTTAAGCTTCCACATGCCATGCACAAAAATTGTAACTTAATTAAGACTTAAAAAGTTTTAAAATTAATTATACGACAGCTAACTTCTTAAAGTTACAGCTGTCATATGAGTGTCAAATATATATTATGTTCTGTTACCCGGTTCGTACAGCATCACGTAGCGATATGGCTGGTGAAGACCTGGACTTAACAGATTTACTACGAAGTAAAATACCAAGTTAGACCTTCGTACCGCACCTGCACTTGATGGAAAGTTAACTCTTATTTTTCCATATACTTACCTTTCTCTTCTCAACATCTTTGTCACACAAATAGCAGACCGGCTGTGGTAATACCGAACCACAGCATACAGATAATATTCATTGATATATAAATAATGTAGAAAAAAAAAAACGAAATCGAACGAAGGAGTGATTCTTGAAAGTAAATAACGAATTAAATATACTAAAAGTTTAAAAGAACAAACTAAATACAATAAGTACTCGCTATTAAAAGCAAAAAGAAAATAAGCTGAAATGAATAATAGAAACAAACAAACGGATTATATTCATTATAATTATCACAGTGCATTATTACATCTCACGTGTCTTTTAAACAAAAAGTAACATGAATAAATTTAATGTGCAAATAAAATACATTTGTTCAATCATACATATAACATAAGCAAGTAGTTCTCGTTTCAACTAGTTAGCTATTTTTGGTGTTATAATACTAGTTACAGATGCAAGTAAATAGCGGTATGTGAAGCAAGACGCCTTTTAACACTGCATTGTATATACAATGCAATGTATTGTATATACAATTGTAATAAAACGGAACATCACACCTGTAATCGCCGAAGGGGTAGGCAGAGGAGTGTATTACACTCCCAAGTTTCCGCAGTTGCGTTTAAGTCCCATGGAATAGGCGGTGAGCCTATTGCCATACATCGGGCACAGATCCAGACTCCGAGTAAGTACTAGAAGTTCTAAACTAGAAAAATGCAATAGTACCCGGCGCGGCACTTGAACCCAGGACCTTCGGATCGGCAGTCGCGCTTGCAAGCACTCGACCAACGAGACTACAGTTGTAATGTTCATATAAACTGTGTTTTACCAACGGCGAGGCTGGCGGCGGCAGCGGTGTGGCCAACAAACATGCTTGCATCTCTACATTCATGACAACAATTACATTAACGCAATTAATTCCATACGTTCTCGGTGCAACGTTCCGTAACTTGTTCTTGGGTAGAGACGTTCCTGTGAACACGCTAAGATCATTTTCATTATCGCTCAATCGCATACCATTTAGTTAATAAGAGATACTGGAAAATTGCATAGTAAGAAATTTGAACATTCGACTGAAACATTTTTTCGATCTTCTTTCTTCTTTCAGATCTTAGTGTGTCCAGAATCGTGTCTAACGTGCACAAGTGATAAAAATCAGACCACTCCTCTATAGTCCGCACGTTGTTAACCTGGTATTTTCACATACAACAGAATACAAAAATCAAGCCGTAGCGTCAATATACTCTATTCATTCTCACAATCTAACACAAAAATTGGAATATTTATAACGCTAATCCGACACCTTTGTTCCATGTTTTTTTCACAACCCGTCTCTAACCGACCGTTGACAACATCGTCAAGACTTTGACACTATTTTATTATGTCTAGTTCAGATCAAATAAATTGCCAGTAATAAGGCTAACTCTATATTTTGTCCTAACGAGTCAGCTATCAATCTTAAACAAAAGTGAACTACATAAATAATTCGAAATTAATTTAAAATATATAATATTAATAATAATTTAGAAAAAAAAATCATAACAACCGCGTAAATAACTGTTTTATCTGTTAGAAAATAACGCTAGAATTTAAAAATAAATATTGAGGCGACCAACAGATGATTGTCAAAAAACCAATAGAGGGCCGTAGATTTTGAAATATCGTTATGATGCGTTTCTATTTAAACTGTCGGAAACTTCCGTTTCCAACTTTTTGCAACTGTCGAAAAAATCACCAACTTTTGTTTCGTGTCTCCACCGAATGCAAACAAAGCGGCATCAAATTGAGAAACATTTTAGTAGACAACAAGCTGTTTCCCCCAGCGTTTATTGGCTACATATTTCAAATTCATGTAGCCCCATATAAAAATTTAATTCTTATAATTTTCGTCACTTTGGTCCCATAGTACTCTTTGCGCGTAACATAAATCAATAAACGTAACGTCACGCCTGTAATCCCCGAAGGAGTAGGCAAAGGAGTGTAGTAGTGCACTGCCACGTCTCACCAGTTACGTTTACGTCCTATGGGATAGTTTTGTGACCAAATGTAACAATTGAAAAAACATTCAAAATGCCATTGACGTTTAGTGTCAAAATTGCCTCTCAATTTTTAAATGCAATTGGAATATAAAAACTTTAACATATTGGTCGGAACGAAATATTTCTAAATCTAAGCAGCCCCCCGCGGCCACGCCGCACAATTTAGTTGCAAACAGTGATCCACGCGAAACATCTAAAGTAAATGGTAATATAAATAATAAATAATTTAGCGCGCTCGATGCCGGCCCTCGTTGTGCGAACTTTGCTTCAGTCAAGGGAACATGAAGCGGAAAGTTTAATTTCAATATGTGTATACAAGTAGCAAAAGAAAAATGCATTATAAACACAGACATAAAAATATTCTTGGCTTACTTATATGCCAACGACTGCTTACTGAACGAATATAATTTACTAAAGGAGCGAGAAGAGGCGTACAGGTAGGCAGTTAGGTTGATTTTTGATGATGTAGCCTGCATGAAACCTTCTCGCCCCCTTCGCCCCGCTACGCTACAGACTGGCAAGGAACGCGCGAACATTACTTAAAATCATAGTGCTAGAACGGGCGCCTGTGTGCCAGTGACAGTTCACCCGGTCGGCTACTGCTGAAGCTGAAAGCAACCACAAGCAAATAAACAAAACATCAACGTATAGAAAAAATAAGTCAGAAACAAAGGAGAAGAAGAATAAAGTAACGGTGAACGGAAAATGTAACAAATGGTTAGTACAAGACTTGAAACAAAGCCAGCCGTTTATGGAGTGTAACTAAATAAAAACGTTTTAAAATTAGAGCACTAATAAAAGAGCTACAAATTTAATGGCTAATAATTAAGTCGTTTAGAATCAAAGGCGGCAATCTGCACTTGGAAGGAATTGTGGTAATCCGAAAAAAAAAAATTCTTAATGGTTTTAGGGGAATACAATAACAAAAATATTAAAACTATTTAAATCAGAGGCATGAAAATTCTTAATGGTTTTAGGGGAATACAATAACAAAAATATTAAAACTATTTAAATCAGAGGCATGAAAATTATATTAACTTCGGTATTCATCAGGTAATATTGTTAAAATTTAAGGTTTAATTTTGCAGAATGATGGATTTGAACCAAAATATGAAAGAATGCCGTATTCGATCCCAAGTAATTGACAGATTGCCGTGTTTGATTGTAACGAAAAATTGATGGATTCGGGGGTGGCTAAAATAAGTTTCTAGAAACCGACTTTTCAATACTATAAAAAATATCTATCATAGCGGATATAGTAGGTTGTCTGATCTGAAACGCGTAGTTGGACTGTAGCCATATTTTATTGCTATTGTCGCAGGTAATCCCTGGAGTTCGAAATTTGTTTTACGTTTGTTCAATTTCAATATTTTTCCACATTAGTATAACTCAAATCGATTAATTTAGAGCCGCGAATAAATGACTAAACATTTTTATAATGAAAGTAGTGCCAAAGTAACTAATGATTTACAAATAAATGGTCTGTCCTATATTATTAACTAAGATTTTATACGTCTTTACGTATTTACGTATAAAATCTTAATAATATAGGATAGCCAATGGGAATAAAATTTTGGCTACTCTTGCCAAAAAAATATGCGTTTTAAGATTAAACCAATCAATATCACTTATTAATATCAAATACCGCAACGGTAAAGAAAAACATCGTTAAAAAATCTGCAAACCTTGAAATTCGCTCAGAAAAATGTTGTCTAAGACGTATGAAGGCTAAGTCTGCCAACCCGCATATCGTTAGCGTGGCAGGCTATGGACTTAACCTTCTCGCTGTGAGAGGGGCCCGTGTCCAACATTGGAACGATAAAAGGGTTGAACGAAAGAAAAATATATGCATAAGTCATTTTTATCACCGAATGGTCCCCTGGCACTAGTTGCTATTATTACCGTCATCCAGAGATAAATATCTCTGGACGACAGTGGTCGTTTATTTACTAGCGATACATTACATATCTGACGACGAGTAATAAAAAAGCCGTGCAATAAAAAAAATGAAATGACTAATTTAACAATTTTTGACCATAAGTTACAAGAGTGGGAAATATTCTATAGCAGGATAACGCAATTCATCAAATTTAATCAAGTTCCGTAAGAAAAAAAGTGTGCTATTCTATAAACACAACTCTCGGATGATTTATATCCGCCTGATCGCAAAGCTTGTGTGTTCAAAAAAATAGAAGATGTCGGATTCAGGGAGTTAGAGAAGTTATCCAATAATCATTTCTCCCCATAACCGTGGACATTCGCCGACAGGAAAGAGAAAACTCTTTCCTGTAAAAATGAAGCAAACAGATCGAGAGTGCGAGACTCTTGAACAGTGAGCTGCGCGCTAAGGGGACTGACTAGTACATTGTGAGGTACGTTCTGAACTGGACTTGATGCTGGGAGGATCGTTTCGTGTTTTGAAGCGAGACGTGGGTATATTGACGTTCTCCAGTGCAGTGTTAATAACACAACAAACAGCATGTGCACGGTAAGGAGCGCCAAGCTTGATGACGCTGGAGTCGTCGCTGTCTCTGATTGAGGGTGTTCGTTTTTGGCTTAATGATTTTGTGCATGGGTCCAACTACAGAAATCCATTCCGCCAGAGTAAGAGCGGTTTTGCAGCGGGTACAAAACGCTGAACTTAAATTACGAAAAAAATATGCCCTTTTTCAAAGCAGTGTGACTATTTACGATACCTAATAAACCAGAAGGGTTTGAGAAAATGTCATAATAAAATTCAGGCAATAATTAATGCCCTAACAGCTACATACGTATTGGATGTTTGACTGTAGTAAATTATTACAGAACGTTGATACCCAACGCTTCTTTATTGAATCTGTTGCATGAATTGTTAATAACAGGTGCTAAGTTGTGGGAATTTAAGATGGCGGTCGTTTAGTTGCTAGCGATACATTACACAAAGACAAGGTGCCAAATTATTATTCAATATTCTTAACACATACCGGGGAGTCCTGTCCTCGTAGTAAGAGCTGGCACCGTGTATCACCTGCAATACAAAACGTTATCAGACAAGCATAAAACACATTTGGCAGCGATGGTAGTCAAATAGAAAATAGTCAAGCATTTGACTTCTCCCCTCCACTATTTAATAGTTGTCCGAACTTTATTCAAATGATAATAAGTGTGCAGCAAGTTTTAATGCTTTTTTTATTTGTATATTTTCATCACAAAGCAAAAGGCGTTCTGTGACTTTCTCTTTCTCTCTTTGTCTTCCTCTGACACTATAATCTGTGGTGTTTATTTTATACCATTGTTCCAGTGCAAGTAACGTAAAGTAAAGAAACAGATCGAAATATTATTTAATATTTTAGGTTCAGTATTCTTTTAATAACAATTCAATGTAAAAAAAATTATAAAAAATACTAGATAAAATAAATTTAAATAAAATGTCTGTCTCAATTTTGCTCAAAAGCAGTATGAAAGCGGCCATATCACGTTTTCCTTACATGACGATTTCTACCAATGAACGCCTGCCGCTAGCTGCTTTGAGAAACTTCTATGCGACAACCTGGGATCGAATGGGTTTATGTCACAGCTGCATATTATCGCTGAAGTTCACATAATATGGCTAGCGGAATGCTGACGAGTCTATAGATAGTAACAAGCATTATGAGCGAAGGTTGTACAGTTTTTACATGGTGAGGTACGACGAGCACCGGGGACGAACATAAAAAAAAATTAGACCGTTTAAAGTGGAAATATTTATACAGCCGTGTTCTTAAATGACCCGCATTTTAGTACCGTTCGAAATGAACAATCACTATAGGTTATAACCCTTAATTATCATCAGTAACATAATTTAATGTTACATTTTTTAAAATTACATTTTTACATCGTATTATTTGTATACACACATCGATATCTTCGTCCCCTCACTAAATATACAATATACAATGCTTTTATATGGATTGTTTTGGTGCTGTGACTTTTTTGTTTGAAAGGAACTCCTGCATGAATAGCCTATTATTAAAACTTTGATATAATGGAAATATAGTGAGAGATGTATAAAAAATGTTTTTAATACACTATTATATTAACTTTAAACGACAAAAACTCAACAATATAATTTTTGTTCTATTATGTGAATAGTTCCAATTTCAAACATTTGAGGGAATACAAGCACAAAGGATTATTGAATTCTAAAATTTACTAGAGGGCAGCACCGGTTCTGCAAATACTACGACGTAGGTATGCGGGTTTCCTCACAATGTTTTCCTCCACCGTTAGCAAGTGTTATTTAAACTTAAAACGCACTTTTGTCAAGGGGTGTGTGCCATAGATTTGGACCCAGGACCCCTGGAACGAGAGGTTGCATTCTTAACCACTAGGTTATCACTGCGTATATAACAACAAGAGTAATAATAATAAAAATTATATTTACCGTAGCGATAGCGGACTGCGGTTTAGGCGCGGTGAAGCGGCCGGCGACGGACGACTCGACGGGCGTGCAGCGCTCCGACTTGCTGCTGTTGTTCAGCACAACGACAAGCGATTAGTACAGTTACGTCATTAGTACAATCCACGCACACTGCGGCTATCGACAGCGGTCCAATTCGAGAATTGTCCTATATGATCCTATTTCAGTTCACATGACAATTGATATTTTCCTTCTTAAAAACGGAATCATTTTTTTCTAGTATGAGTAATTACTCGCGATTATATTTATGTTAAACGCGACAAAGAACATCAACACATACATTTATGTTGGTTTATGTGTGTTTAAAAACTTGTATATTAACAAACACATTACGACATTTTGTCCGTTCAATTGTCAAGCAAATTCAATAGGACTTTGCAGTATATATGTACCCTACTCCATGCAAGCCGTACAAAAGAATGAGGTAAATGATGTATCATGTAACCGACGTCGATAGAATTACTAAAATTTAATTCGTATGTAGAGTTAATATGACTGTATTATTGAATGTAGAAGAAGCATGTCAGGATTGGGAGGACAGCTATATTGGGCATTCTCAGCTCTCTATCTATGTAATAAACTTCACTTTTATAATAATACCCCGACGATATAATAATCTACTTTTTTTCAGGCTATAGAAGTATTAGATTATTCTAGAATATTAATCATCTCTCCGATTTACAACTTTATTTGTGTCTATTGCTATACAATTATTATCAACACTTAATGTATTTACGAAGAAAGAACGCGGTACGCTGACAGTCAATTTGTAAGTAACTCGCTTACTTGCGCGCCAATTAAGGCGATTAAGGATGGCGACTTCTCATGTTGCTCGATAATACAGGAAAGTCTTGTTGAGCGGCTTAATTACTTAACCTTATTGAGCGGTACAAGGATGTCACTAGTCGTACCTACTGATGTCGCTAGTGGTACCAATTGATGTCACTAGTAGAACCTACAAATGCCAGTAGTGGTACCGTACCTACTGATGTCACTAGTGGTATCAAATGATGCCACTAGTAATACCTACCGATGTCACTAGTGGTGCCAAATGATGTCATGCAGTACCTACCGATGTCACTAGTAGTACTGATGTCATTAGTAGTACCTACTTATGACATTAGTAGTAGCTACTGATGTCACTAGTAATATCTACCTAATAGATGTTACTAAAAATTTGTATATCGGCTCCGGTCTTCTCTCAAAATGAGGGGGCTTATGTCATAGTTTGCCACACAGGTCAAGTGTAGGTTGGCAGACTTCACACGCCTTAAAAACATTTTTTTAGAGAACACTAAGGTGCGCGATTTTCACAATTTTTTGTTAAGAGGTGTGCGCACGTACTGGAACCCAGTACTCCCGGAGAGAGAGGCTCAATTTCTAAACCGCCAGGCTATCACTGCTGTTGCTGTTATTAGTTACCTACATTGGTGTAAATTGTACCGGCGTCGATGTTCAATCAAGACGAGAACCGAATGGGTATTCGTGTTGAGAAACGCAGCTTGAATACCGTTGATAACGGCTAATGTACAACTTAATGTTGCCCTCGAGGCGCGAGCTCAGCACGCAATCGTAAAAACGTTGAAGTGTCAAAACTTAGACAAAGCCTTCGAGACAAAAGAACAGGTATCCGTTTCTAGTAACAAGCATTTTTGTTACAGTAACAGTTCTCAATAAAATGTATACATTTTTAAAATAGATACATGTCTAATAACAGATATAATTTTAAAACTTTCGCTGCGTTTATAGAGAATGGTACGCCGTTCGGCTTGAATGCAGCCAATTATGTTTCATTTGAAGGTCACACATTTCTATCAGAAGTCAACATTGTGTTTTGTTTCAAATTTATAACGAAAGCAACTAGCAAGAAAAATAACGGATGCCCGATTCATAGCTAATATTATTACTCATTTGTTGTATTAAATATTACATAGTTCATTTGCCGTAATACGTATGATTCACGCTGCTATGATCATAATGTAGTGATATTAGCACTAATTAGTCAAGTGGCTGGAACGTGACCAACAAGTCGAGGTTCAATAGGACGACGAAAGATACGTATTCCTATACGACAAATGCTTCTTCTTCTGATACTTGACAGTGGAATTGAATGAAGGTATGGAATGAACTGGGCTTCAGCATAGTCACGGATATATGCGCATTGTCCGTTTGCTAGTACGAAGATTTAATATGAAAGTTACATTTTTATTTCATTTTAAATTTAGTTATTTAAAGTTAATATATTAAAATCGCTTTTAAGTGACTTTCAGTAAATGCACTTGCCGATTGATTAAAAAAAAATTCATACATACATGGTTAATAAAATCACAATCATAGTTTTTACAAAGACAAATGTTATTTTTAATATCGATGAGGAATGTAAATGGAATGTATGCATGTAAATTTAATCGTCTGCGAGCGAAGTTAGGAAAATTAACATAGAGAATGCTGCGGACGCCTTCTGTGTGGCCTGCAAATTTAGGACGAATGTGTCGTAACAAACTTTCTTTTATAACATCTTTAACATAAATCTCTTTAAAAAAATGCTATCTAATATAATATATGTCGCTTCATACGGCTACAAATTAATAATGAATAATTTAATCCCAAACATTTTCTACGTAACAAAAATAATTATATAACAGGCTTAATTGTCACGAATATTTATTCTATCTACCATTTGGTAAGATCACACGAGTAATTAAAACTAATAGTTTACTCTTTTCTTCTGGATACGAATGATAACTTAAGTGATTTAATAAAGGGACTTTCATCATACTATCTCACCTAATGACCGGCACCAGCTTGAAGAAATCCGGCGAAATGGCGAAGTTATTGTTTTGACGCATCAGAACTTCCACCCCGTAGTTCTTGCGCAGGAACCGCTCCATTTTATCCGAAGGCCCGTCTATGGCCAGCTCGTTGACATTGGCTTGCATATCCTGGTTATCAAGTCAAGGCATTTATTTCAATGTGGATTTATCAAAAATCAATTTGCATTTTGTGACTTTATTAGTAACAAATAATGGTCTTATTTATCAAGCCACAACTCTTCTGCGGACTAATGGATTTTTTTTAATGGATCAAACCCCTACAGCCATACTTGGAGGCAGTGGATTGAGATAGAGCACGAACAAATTTCCCGAACAAACAGTTTATCGATAAATGGGTTACTGGAACGTTTCAAGCGTTGTTTTCTTGCGCTCATGAGCGTGTCGGTAGAAATCATGTTGACCTCAAAATCATCAACTTGAAAATATTGCATCTGCGCGGTATACGGTGATGCGTTCACATGTGTGATGGCAACTTAAATATTGCTAAGACGGCATCACAGCATTCAGTGGTCATATAGTTCCAGCACGAATACTAAAACAATACAACGACGTTACCAAGAGTTTTGAAGATTAGAAATATAAAGAAAGCAACATTGTTACCGATGCCTGTATCCGCCAATTTTAATGTTTTAGAATATTCTATAAATGTAACTATCGTATATTCAATAACTAGTATTGAACAATAATAGGAACATACTTGAAGCATGTAATCAAACAGGATCTTTCCGTAGCCGGCCCGCTGGCGGTCTTGCAGCACGAAGAAGTCCAGCACGCACAGCGGCTCCACCTCGCACACCTTGTCGTTCTGATTGAACAGGAACAGGTGCTTACGACCCATTTTGAGCAGCGCTATCACCTCTCCGTTGCCCCTGTAAGGAGAGATGTTCGCGTTTTTGTTGATTTTTTGTCGGTAAACCGTCATATTCACAAGCCGTTTCATTTGCATATGAACAATTTGTGAAACAAGTTTTGTTTTTATTCACGTCAATTTCACAAAATCTACAGCCCGGATAGTACATACGGTAAAATTAAAAAATATCAGTATTCAAAAAAAGGATAACGCGTAAACTACGCGAAATTATTGCTGGAATATTGTGTGTTTTCAGAAAATATTATAGATGTAATATTTTGTGATCGACAGATGTCGAATACGAAATATATCTATATATACGTATACATAGGTAGAACAAAATATCTAAACCAAGTTTGAAACCATTTAATTCCATGATTACTTGACGATGACAGCTACATATAAAGCCATACGAATTGTTGATAGTTTCATTAAATTCATTAAATAGACGTGGTGGCCAAATGGCGCGTTCACTTCGATAAGTACTATAATCCCGTTACACGTTCACGCCGCAGCAAACGGTTAGCAATTTGAACGCGGTTCATGACGAAGCTGTTCTGTGCGCGCCCGGGGAAACGTTACAAAACAACGTTCTCTATACAATATTTGGCTTTAGCATAAATTAAACAAGGTCTCCGGAAATTCGTTATTTACAATGACATTATATATTTTTCCAGTTGGCCAATAATAACAATTTCTCAGGCGCGCAACACAATAGTTTTTAGAAACGAATGAACTTGTACATATCACAATGTTTGCAATATCAACGAAATAGCGGTTGCTGTTCATAGCCGAATGCCTAGGTGGGTGTAACTGTATTTATACATACATACATGGAGGATGCACAAATATAATAAAATTCAATAAGCACACAGAAGCGTGTAACAGAATAAAAGAACATTTTAAAGCTTTTCTGTGCTTAAACACAGAAGGCAACGAGAGACGAGATTGCGGCAGCGTGCGGTAGAAAAGGCAAGCTTTACTGGCCGATTTAATACTAAAACCTTTTTCGTGTCGATGCCCTAATTTGAAGGAATGTCTATAGAAATATAGAATAGAAAATTTTAAAACAAAAATAAGTGAATTCATACAGCAGTTGAAATACATTTACCTATTGTATTGGTCACCAATATCATTTTCGAGAATTCAAGTTTTTGTCGCAACAGGCTGCACGGCACAGTGATCATTGTGCGCGACGTGAGACCTACTTACTGTGGTAAATATTATATTTACACACAAATTCACATCTATGTTACGAATCCCTGCTGACATTCAATTCAACATTTCGTGCATTTTACAGTTTGAAACGAATTAACCACTCATTATTGGTCTCCAGTTGAAGGAAGCCTAAAAATAAGTTCATTTGATATTCTAATACGGAATACCTGAAGACTCTGATTAAGGTTGTAATTGAAAACAAAACGGAAGTATACTGTTCTAAAAGTAACAATATATTATTTTGGGTTGGATTATCATATGGGTATTTTCTATTTCATAATAGGGGGTGTTACTTTCACTCCAATACAAGTCATTAATATTAAACACCCCTTAACAGCTTGCTACTTTCGCAACGCATTGCGGATCGATTTCGCCTTAATAATAGACCAGTGAACGTAAAATCCGTGACGCCTTATGGAAATCAATACAACACTATGACAGCCTATGGATAATATATGGCGCTGGCAGCTTAGTTACATGTACCTATTACAAGACATTTGCTTCATGAGGAACCATTCCATTAAAATTTCAAGCAGTTTCCAACTACCTCACATACTATATTATTCTATAAAAACTCCAATATGAGAACCAGATATTATGACTTCTAATCATTTTGAAGCTAATGATGCAATGACATAACAATTTCATTGTGTATACTTCAACGAATAATAAATGACTATAATAACAATTAATGATGGCTCAGCGATAAACATTTATAAAATATTATAATGTATATTCTCAATAAAATATTGTTACTGATGGCAATAATGAGACTCAAAATGTTTTTTATGGTTCCCAACATGGGAGAGCGTAATTAATATAATTGTCTATGGATGTAAAGAGTCGAATAATTCAACTGCTGCACATTAAAACCATTACATTAGAAAAACTCCTACACTAAAATTTGCTTGTGCTGAAAATGTTGAAAAGAATGGTCGCAGATGCATTGGTTTCCCACAGCTTTTAATATTTATATTTGTAACAAATTCGGCCGTGTTTCACTGAAGCGGTAGACAGTGCAGTGTAGTCTACTCACATGTTTCACTAGTCATAAGACTCATAGAATTTGGTATGAGCTCATTGCTATACATTAAACAAATTCAGGCTGTAAGCCATTACTGGGAAATTCAATTTAGGAAATCCCAATAATACTTTGCTTGACCTGGGGATTGAACCCAAGACCTCTTGATCTGCAGTTGTGCTTGAAACCACTAGTCCAACCGAGATCTATGTATGTATTTAATAGCAATAAAATGTGTGATGTCTAGTTGTATGTATGATGACAACTCAATTTTGTATGAATATAATTTGTTTGTGCTAGTAACATGCAAGAGGTAGCAAAACGATTAACGATTAAATAGTACTGAGAATTATAGTGACTTTTTTTGCTAAAGACCATCCTTTGATTCCCATTTTTTGTTAAATAGAACCATAGCCACATTGATATTATTCTATGTAACAACACAGATGAAAAATTTTATGTTAATCAAAAACAAAAAAATTTTTAATCATTTGAGTTTCAGTTCTAATATTTATTACTACAATACCCACTTGCTACTGCCATTGCAAATATGATTTAAGCTCACAAATGGAATATGACACAGCTAAATAACAGTTACTATGTAATTCATATATTGTTTTAAACTAAGAACAGGTCTTGATGTGGTTAGCAAAAAATGTGCTATGATTCTATACTCTATATGCAACTGAAGTTAATTCTAGCACACATAAAAGTGATAGTGTTTAATTAGTGAAGTAATGATAGTGTTCGCACAGAAAACCTTATAAAAGTTTGTATTATAGTTAGCTTTTATTTAAAGTGGTAAAAACCTCAAAATTATGCAATAATTTTAATAATTATGTCATCTCAAAAATATGTCTACAAGACAGAATATAAGTCTCCTTTAAGACTGAAATAATTTGTTAGTCATTAAGCCTAAAAACATTTCACTATATTTATGGAAAACTTTCATTTATATGTATATGACCGTAAGATGATGATTGCACGGCATATACAATACATTTTCAAGCATTCGATCATGATGTACACTGTAAGAGAATACACATTGAAAATTTGTGTTAAGTGATTCAAGTGTTCTGTAAGATTATTGCGATTAAGATCACTCAATTTTAATACTCACCCTTTCGCTTTTGCATCCTTTAGCAGGTACAACACATGGGATGTTGAGTGGCGTAGTTTGTCAGCCGTAGTGATGATCCGGTTTAGACCCTGTGCAGATGCAGACTGCTCTCCCATGATGTCTATCAGCCTAGTAAGGCTATCTTGCATCACCCTGTTAATAAGATGATAATGGTGGTTTAATCATTATCAAATGCTTTACAGTATTTATGATCAGAACACAATGAACAACATTGTGCCTGTAATCCCCAAAAAAGTAGGCAGAGGAGTGTAGTACACTCCCACAATTGACTTGTGACGGCAACTATGAACTTCGAGTTAGAAAAACCCAACAATAGCCGACAACAAGGAGCTCTCGATCAGTAGTGCCACTTACGTAAACTCAACAAATGAGGCAGAAAATAAATGTTTTGAAGTTTGAACTTTGAACTTATACCTCAGACCAGACACAGGAACATTGTAATGTCTTGAAGTTTCACTTATAGTACCTTGTGTCTTTGTATGTGTCTGGTTTCAAACACCACAAACTGCCTCGTTGGTCGAGTGGTTGCAAGCGCGACAGCCGATCGGAAGGTTCTGGGTTCAAATCCCGGGTCGGGTACTATGGGAATCTTCTAATTTAGAATTTCTAGTAGTGACTTGGAGTCTGGATCAGTGTCCGGTATATGGCAATAGGCTCACCACCTATTCCATGGGACTTAAACGTAACTGGTGAAACGTGGGAGTGTTCTACACTCCTCTTCCCTTCGGGGATTACAGGCGTGATGTTATGTTGGTTTCAAACACTTTTCAAACTGAATCACTACTATACAAGAACTGATACTTAGTAGCACAAATGTAGTAGTGTTGTCTACAGGTACACCAGACTGTTTTACCTTCGATATAATTTCATCATTTCAGTAAAAATATGAGATTACCACCACTTCATTACCTATTTCTGAACAGATAATTGACTGCATTGGTGATCGAGTGTTTGCAAAGTGTGACTGCTGATTGAGAGATCCTGGGTTCAAATCTCAGGTCTGGTACTATTAGATTTTCTAATTTACAATTGGATATTTTAGTAGAAATTTCTAGTAGTGGTTCAGAATTTAATCTGTGCCCGGTTTATAGCAATAGGCTCACCGCCTTTTCCATGGGACACAAAACATAACTGGCGAAACATGGGAGTGTAGTACACTTCTTTGCCTACCCCTTGAGGGATTACAAGCGTGAGATTTTTTTATGTATTAACATCAATGAAGCCAAATGAGTGTAAAATAACTGTTACTGACTATTGTCTATTTCTCAACATCACAATTTTAGCTAAATATGTACATAGATTTAAAATTTTTAATTATGATATATGGATAGTGGTACAATAAAACTGCATGTGTCATTGTCAATTGAAACTCAAGTAATATGGGGAAACCCAGGTGGGGGAGTAACATCAGTATGTTAGAACAGACTTGAATTAAAAGTCTATTTATTCGTGTATATGGAACGAAAAATGATAATTAATACATTATATCTTGATGAGGACATAGAAAATTCCTTAGACATGTTTATTTGTGGGTACTAACAATTTGCGTAATAAGTTTTAGTAATAATATTTCTCAAAACTCACCTTATAGCTCGTATGTCTCCTTTGAAGTGAGGAGGCATCAGCTTGTAGTTTATTTTGGTGATGTCATCTTTCAACATCTCGTTCACAGGCATCATCCAATCCATGGTAACGATATAGGTGTAGAACAGCTGCCCAGAGAAAAACGGAGTCAGGCGAAGCGACTGCCCCGGCGCCCTTGTGCGGTAAACTATGAAGATACTAGACGTGAAATGTCAATTTACCACGCCTTTTGAGTGAAACTCAACAATTTCGGTAAGCACTAAATCAATAGTACATCTGTCTGTCCAGCTCCTACTCAAGTCGATCTGCACACTCCCAGTTCGACTGTAAAAAAGAAAGGTTCACTGCGCGAGTGCGCGCATTGGTTCTAGGTTCTAAGTATAACTAGCTGTTCACGGCGCTACAGCAGACAGGGTACATTGATCCAATACTTCCAGTGTATTCGGGTCTGTACATTGATCGGTATTGTTGCCTATGTTGGCATTACTTATAAATGTTGCCATTTTCATGATTTGGCTTTCAGATTTTTTACCACAAGTAACTTTTTACCAAATAGTGTTAAATAATATCATAATAGCATGTGAATACTAAAACAATAAAATAATTTTATTAATTTATTAGCAAAATTTAAAACATGGAAGTTATTTAAATACTAATCCGTACATAGAATAAAGGTTTACTAATTGCCTTTTTAATTTAATCACTGGCAACTGTTTTTTTACGCTGAGGTTAATGCTATGTACAGTCCGTCTACCAAACGTCAACGTACAGATTTTATTATTATTATAACGACAGGCAGGGAAAAGAAATCTTTTTATAACCTTAATCCTGAGATTTTAGAAAATGGTATTTAAATCTGATTATAGTAACCTACAACAATAAATTAATTAAAGAAAATGTGCAAAAGGATTAATTATTAGAACACAGTCCTTTTCTTTTATTCATCATAACTATCTTAACTTTCTTTCTGATAGGGGATATCTTTGTATAGTGCGATAATAGAGGTGCTATTAAAATTATAATTGGTCTATTCCCTTTGTTAAAATATTTTGTTTCAATGTTAATAATACAATTTTAGTTTTAATCAAAATCCACAAATTTAAGCTTCAGAGAAAGTTTTTTTAAACCTGTCAGATTACAAAAATCTATTTAAAGAAACTATTTCCAACACTGACTTTTATTTATTGGCAATCTTTACATTTTTCTGTACACAGCATTTGTTAAGACAAACATACCGCAACTCGCAAGATCGAAAGTCAGAAAGGTCTACGATAGAATTCTCCAATCTTACATATTCTTATTGTATTTTCTGTAGACCTTACTAATGAACGTGAAATAAACTAGGTTTTTGTTGGATACTTAGATAACTTTACTTGAGACCGGGTTAATCGGCCCTCATTGGCACCCGCCTTATGCTCCTACCAGAACAAACGTAATTACCCACGATGTTTTACGATAATGTAAAGTATTCTGTGAGCTAATTTTCAGTGTAAAAAAGCTTTTTCTTTATTAAATTGTAGTTGATTCAACAAAATCTTCATAAAGACAAAACTTTGTAAATGGATTTGAACACAGTTTTTTGCTTATATCCCCTTTAAGGAAGTTTAAAAATACGTATTCTGCTGCATTACTCGTATGTAAAATAGTTTGACCTGTTTATCTGGCTACGTAGGAAACTAAAATAGCAAAACCACCTCAATTAATTCTTTAAGTAATTGGTCAGAAAAAATTTAGATGTTCCCCTAATAATAAGTGTTACGCTAAGCTCCTCACGAAGAAGGCAGAGAGCACCGGAACAAGCAAACATTTTTCTTTAACACATACACCCATATTTCTTGTACAACATTGTTTCGTCGATAGTATTTGAAACTGAAACTAGATTTGCTTTCTTAACTATCGGTATTGCCATATACATACATCATGTACTATCTATTATAACAATTAAATTTGGAATTGATTTAAAACCAAAAATTCGTTCCATACTAGATATATAATAAGTGATAAAATGTACAATTTAAAAGAACTTTTCATTTTTACTTTTCATTTTGATGACATTTAATTGACAGTATTTATATAAGAAAATACTTGATAATACAAGAGGACTTTAAGGTTATATGTAGAAATAAAACAACATTGTAATGACACATAAACACCATATATTATAAATATTGAAATAGGCAAATACAGACATAAATCGCAATAGGTACTTATATATAAATTTAAACTTTATTAAAAATAGAAGCAATAGTTTGACCGATTTTTCGACTCCTTTCATTTCCATTGATTCCAACCATCTAAAACCATCCTTCGAAAACTTTTCGCATCATTAAATGATGCGACATAAACATTCTTTTATACCTACAGTTTGTTCTTTCTCATAACCATAATTCAAAGTCTGAGTCACGACATAGAAATTACACAATTTTGCAGAAAAAAAAAGTAAAATTAAAAATATTTCTTGACAATAAAAATGCCATAATTTTTAGCAGTCAGTATGAAATATGTGCGCAAAAGATCCAATTTATAGTTCGATTTAATACCAGTACAACAAGACATAAAATTCACTTGATACCAGAATATTGTCATGATGTCTTTACAGTTAATATATGGATGTTTATCAAATTATAAGTGTCTAATTGATCAATGAATTGTAATTTAAAACAAAAAGTGGTCACTTACATATGTTGCAGAGATGCTAAAATTTTCGGAAACAGTATAAAACATTAAATTAAGACAAACCTGTTCTTTCCAACTTCTTTTGATAGATTTTCACTCATGACAAATTTCTTTCGTTAAAATTATTACAAGCCATTGTTTCTTTGATACGTTTTTTGCACACATATTTGACACTGACTGTTCAATAGTATTATTAATTTTGAATTAATGACCGTTATACATTTTGACTTAATTTTTTTTATCTCATACGTTTTCAATTTTACGGACGGTGATCAAGTACCATGTTAACATTAGGTAAGTATGTATGTACGTCGTAACTTAATAGTGCGTGGTTCAGATTATTATGTGTTGCTAGAGATTCGAATAACGTTACATAATTAGTCAGGGTATCGAATACTACCGGTTTTTAGATCTTTACCTTGTTGTGACACTTTTAGTTGTATATATTCGATACCCTTAATGGCAAACTGATTCTCGACTTGTTTATTGCCTAAGAACTTACATGATAGATGATGTAACAACCTTGCATCAAATCGAAAACATACGAGGATCGAGTGTTGTATGCATTGTGCAAATTTCTTTGTAGGTAAACTCATCTTTGCATTAAATTCAGATCGTCTAGTATTATACATTTCTTACATAACTAATTTAAGTTTAACAATTTAAAACAAATGAATTTTGTTAAATTAAAGTTAAAAAATTGCTTAAAATATAACAAATAAAATATTTTCTTCTTAGTACTTAAACGAAATTAATATAAGTCAAATTTGACTGTACTGATTTTTGGTTTTTGTTGTCAAATGGATAACAAACATAGTGGTTCAGCGAAACTTTCACATTTTAACGAGATGATCTGCGATCACTTTCAAAGGTGAATTAGGCGAAGTGAACTTAAGATGTCGTATCGATTCGTTCGCTTTTTATTCAGTTATTTTGAAAAAAATTACCGATCGTTTCGTTAAAACACAGCTAGATTTAAACTAATCGAATGAAAATATTCCTGAAAATCGTTTTGCGAGCGTTTTACATTTCATACACACCGATATCCTATCTTAACCAACCCATCCAATACACTACTTAACATCATCGCCTAATCAGGACAGTACTTAAACGCATAATTATTTAATGAAAAAAAAAATTAAATAAATCCTTAGTATGCAAGATAATCTCTCCTCGATTTGGCTTTACAAAATTGGTACCTTGATTATTTTTAATATTTTTTATTGCGCCCAAATTTTTTACGTAGCAAGTAAATTTTAGTTTCATATGTATAACTATATAATTTCATAAGGTATGTAAGAAGGACAGAGTAATGGCCTTTTTTATTATTATAATAATTGTTTTTCGGAGAAACTATTATTGGTAATTTGAGCACTAACATTACCATTGACACTAAAATATTATTGAAACTATCGAATAAAATTCTGTTCTGTATTAGTTCAGTGGTAAAAAAAAATTGAAAATCAGCGATTATCAGAAATGGGATTTTTCAATTAGAGATAGGTATACTGTCATATAAAGAGAGCTGTAATAAGAATGCATTATATCTGTAATAATTTGATAGCTGAGTAATTTTTTTAATGAGCCTCACAGCTTCTCGTGTACCTCAGAAATCTGATAATTCTTAACAAGTGTCAGCACTATCATCAGCCCGTACTTATTCATCCCTGGAAGTAAGCAACCTATTATGGTAAAAAATTCGGTTTAGAAAATTCTCACGAAAATTATGTTTTACGTGTTGATATAAAATTATGCGTTAAATACTGTCCTTAGGAGAAATCGGCCCAATTTTAGCTGAACATTAGCATTAATAAACAAAGTTGAAGCAATACTGAGAGAATGGAAACTACAAGTAGGTATATGAACATGTAACATTTACAGTTATTGTGCTATAAGACGGACCTCAAAACATAATAGAAAAAACAGATTTAGGCCATAGCGAAAATACATATTACGTAGATAGTTAAAACGACTAATATTTTTAACAGCTACACACATAATATTAAAACGATTTCATAATTAGCCAGCTAAAGCGAAAGCATCTTAATTGTAATAGTAAAGTAACATAAAATCAATTAATAAATTCTAAAACTAAAAAATAATTAATTATATTAAGTACATTAAAAAAAATGCGAGGTGTGAGGAATTACAAAGTATAATTTTCCAGATCTTTACTTATAATTAAGTACGTGCCAAACATACGGGTGTGTAATAATAGCGACCTGAAATATTCCAATTCCATAATAAATATGTACCAGTTTTTTTGTTGAGCACATGATTGAATTTCACTTGAGTGTAGTACCGATTGGGATGTAAGTTACCGAAATTTCATTACACATAGAGATATAGGATTCATATATGTAAATTTATTGTTTAATTTTTTTAATTTTGCTTCAACGTGAGAAATGTCATGTTTTGTGTAACATTTCTCATTGAATATTAGCGTTGACTTGTGTTTAGCGTTGGAAAGACTCGCGTCTGTTCTATTATGCAACGGGTGACAGTCTATTCATTTCAAGACTGCAGTGACACTTCGTTTGTTATGTGCTGTTTACAATTCGGGGCATTAAGAAATAAGAAAATCGCAAGTTACGAAGTACCGACTGGGGAGTACTCATGAACCGGTAAATCTATTTGGTGCTTTCCAAAAAAATATTTGAGACCTCTTAGATAACATGTGTTAACTCAAGTTAAATTTCATTTCTATATGAGAGAAAATATAAAAAAAAGATTTTCAGAGAAATTAAAACACCTGTTGATATAAACGAACAGTTCAACTAACTCATGGAATGACCATTACCTATTGAGTTATAAAAAAAAATCATGGAATTAGCCCGCGGAAATATAAATAGACATTATAATATGACAATAATACTGTGAGGTAAACCGGCAAAATACAATTGTGGGACAAAATTTAATAAAAACCCGCGATGTTAATGTTAAATTCTCCCCAGAACGATGCGAATCACGTGAAGATGCGCATACAATACTGAATAAAATACTTTCAATGTTTGTCAATAATACATTTTCGACCGTAATTAGAGCCTTAGCAAAATCGCGCACATAAGCTATTTACAAACATTGCTATAATTGAAATATACTGTAATCTACAATTTTTAAACAATTATCATGAATATAATTTATAAATTTCAAGGAGTAAAATGTAAGTTATATATATTTATAAGAAATCTTATTCAGGACATTTAAATATTGTAGTATATTGAGTACGGATACGAAAAGATACGAATTAAATTTTCTTACTTTACACGGAAAATAAATAAAGAACGATGTTACTGTACTTTGCGGTGGTGCGGCAAAGTGGTGAACACCAAATTCCAAGTACACGCAATTCGAAGTTCATTTCGATTGCAAAACACGTTGGACTGTATAAGATAGTCACCGGTCACTTCCGGTAGCCGGAAACTGCCGGAAGATCAGAATTTCAGTTCCGTACGTATCTGTTGAAATCTTACATGGCTTATAAACAGGGCTTTCTAAATTAATAAACCACAATAAATCGTAGTATCGTACAGTGTAGTGGTACCGAACAAAGTACAGTTAATCGAATTAAAATGTTCAGTCGACACTGAATTTGTTCTTGCAGCATTGTAATTTAGAAGTCGTAATCGGAAAATACAGATACCGAATTCAATATAATTCACAATGACACAGATAATAAACGTATTAGATTATACTATAAGAACTACGTCACCGAACAATACAGCCAACATTAAACATCGGTTAAATGATAGATAAAAGTAGAATACTAACATTATAATATTTTTGTCAATTTTGGGTTTTATAGGAGGAAACACTACAACATCGATATCAATATTAGTAAACAGACTACTTTTCTATGACACTAACGTAATAATAAGTTGAGACATATCTGTCGCACGAGATAACGGATCTGTATTAAACTTTATTTAACTGTCTTGGCTGCGCGTTGACAAACTCTATTAACAATAGTCTACACTAAACAATTATGTATACCTATATGAAATAAATAGATCATGCACGATTTTCAGAACTCTGAGATAAATTTTCGGGACAAAGTCTAACTCACTAGCTATTAAAATTCAAATAGACGATGCTAATTAATTAATACGTAATGGTGATAATAGTAGGATTAAATATAACATTTATGTCGTATACTACGAATATAGACGTATAACTAAACTATTCGACTACTATTTAACTAACTACTATTTGGTTACGATGTGGTAGTGACCCGTAGTGTTGTTCGTAATTCCGCTAACAGTATACCATCATATTATTGAAACCACTCGTATTCACTGTTCGTTATCACATTAAAAGAATTTATCATTGAATGAATGTTGGAACAATCCTAAATCTATTGTGATTTATCATTTGATTCGTTCTGCAATATCAAAACGTAATTAAATATGTGTTTTGTCGGCAAACCAACTTGAATTTCGTTGTTACATTTTTAAAGTGGTTTTAACAATTTGATATGGAACTGGTTGTTTTTAGATGGCAAACGTCATAAATATCAGTATTGTTATTTGAGTAACATGAATTTTGAACAGCGTATTCGTAACTTATGCAGTTACTACTGTGATTAATAAATCACAGTTTTAAACAATTATCATGAATATAATCTATAAATTTCAAGGAGTAAAATGTAAGTTATATATATTTATAAGAAATCTTATTCAGGAAATTTAAATATTGTAGTATATTGAATACAGAACGTAATATCGTTAAACATCGTAAGGATGCTGCTAATGATAATTTAATCTAACACAATGATCTACGAATTTTTGTGTTTTAGTAATATTATAACAGTTTAATAAAAAAAGAGAAAAGTATGACCAGTACAGAACAGAACTTGCTTTCCCGGTTAACGTTGTATTCGTCAATTACACTGAAACTGCAGCTATATTATTATTACTCCCTACATCGAACAGTTATTCTACCTATTAAAGATGAACGATGAATTTTTTTTGTTTTTTTTTAAATTTTTTTATGAAGCACATATATACAGCTCGTACACTAAACGATTGAAGTTCATTTGCAATGGTTACTCGTGACGCTAATATCTGATAATATCAAGCTTCTACTGACATTCATATCTACTCGACCGAATAACTACCATAACTAACATCTATTATAAGTAGGTACACTTAATAATACTCGTATTTTCGATTCTTAATTAACAATGAGATTGTTCCTTTGGCTGAGCTCCTGTACCAGCAGTACAGATGTTTCATGTAATGATTAAAAGATGCAGTATATCATATCGATTTTCAATTTGCCGATTAGTGTGACTTTGTCATATTAATTTCCTTTCAGTTCTGAACAAACACTATATTAACGAATTAAATTTTGCAATTTTGAATTTTGAATGATTATATCTTGGGTAATTAAATTAAGTATTTTTAAAGATTTATGACCGTCAGTTTGTTTTTTAGATGTAAACTGAAATTTTAGCGACTTGGTGGTAACGGACGTGCCGAACATAGATTCTATGAAATCTTGTGAATGAGCGATCGAAATTTGCGCTTACCGTTTAAATTTACGATAAGATCGTATAACGAAGACATGAATGACCCAAGCGTTAAATACGAATTTTAACTTTAATCTGATTAAATATGTAATAGTTGTATAAGTATACTATAGGAGATAATTAGTAATTTCGATAAGCTCGTTTTTTTTTTAATTTTGAGTACCTTACAAATAATTTACTTACAGCCAATTCGATTGTCACGTTGATTTAAATAACGGATTGAAGTAAATTCCATTTTCGATAAAATCATAATTGCAAGATTTTTAAACGGTTATATTGACATATAGACTGTTATCAAATAGAACTCGACTCATTTCATGACATCGACATGAAATGACTTGCCGAGGTGGTTGCTTCAGCGGCCAGGTTCATAAGAGAATCATAATCCTTGCAACGATGTAGACCCTGATCATTTCATATAATCATCTAACCACTCGTATGACTCTCCACTAGTTTTTACCACAACGCATGCCTTTGTAAGGTCGATTAGAATTTCCTATGACCCTGTGACGTAAATTGTTTTAGTATACAGTTTTCGAAAATTTTACCTACAACTTCGAATTTTTTTTAAAAGTCCTACAAAATACAACGTGAGAAATATTTGCCAAACGTTCGTTATCCGAGTATTTTTTTTAATACAACAATACTATGATATTTCATGTGTCATGTTTCAAGCGATGGAATTATGTTAATTTTATCGTATGATATTATAAGATACAAATATCTATAATAAATGTCGATAGGATACTTACTTATATAATATAAAGAAATTTAAAAGCTAATTCTTAAAACCTAATTTAAGCGTAGGTAACGCAATATATGACTTATGAACGTCAATATCATCGAATGTTACCAGTAGACATTATTTACATTCCTTTCCTGTTACAAGGGTTAGGCGATTATTACACGGTGCCGCGCTCACCCGCGGTCGGCGGTGAAGGTTGTATTGTTTTGCACGACATCCGTTGATACCTAACCTATGTACATCACCTAACAGTACGGACGAGCGGCGTTCGTACCGCTTGCGCCGTTCCTTGCGGGGATGCGATGGGGTACGTGTGGCCCAGAGTGATAGATATCAATCCGCGCGGAAACCGCTTCTCCGCGCACCGCCGCGGTCACTGCCAACCGCGGTGGTGCGCAGCGCCGTATGATAATCGCCTTACTTCCTACATCATTTGTTAATACTGCAATTAAAGTGTAGTTTATTCGCGTATTTTTATTAATACCAGTTTTGCCCTACAGTGGACAATTTGTCTATTAGCGTATAAAATGTTGAGCTGATCAATTTCAACTTTGGGTATATAGCGTCTAATTGAAAGTATATCTGCTCCGAGTAAATAATGTCTTACTGGATGTAAGAGCGCGAATAAAACAAATTCAAGGAGAATGTCAAATCTGATTAAAATATGTCAAATCTGGTTAAGGTTAAGAAACGTCAAATCCGAGTGATATAAGTCTAATCCGAGTAAAATATGTCTAGTCCGAGATAAGTTTGTCTGATCCGAGGAGCGTATATCTAATCCGAGTAAAATATGTCTAGTCCGGGTGAAAATATATGTCAAATCCGTGCGTCATATCCGTGTGGGTTGTCCATTTTAAGCTTCAGTTAAATTATGTAGTTGCATAAACATGCTATGATGTACAAAGCCCTATTCGTGTCGGGCGGATAAAGAATACATCACGCGTTTCCATGCCGGGGTACCAGGGTGTAGTATGAGGCCACTAATCCTGGCGCTGACAGTTCCTGGTATGGTGTAGTATTCCTAGGCACGGCTACATACCTTGGCCGTCTAAGGGTAGCAGCATAGGCAGTGCGAGCAGCCGTGCTTTGCGATTCCCAACTCGTATGCCCAGCGTGGGATTACGAGGAAAAACCTCTTAGGAGAGGCCTCCGTCCCGCAGTGTGACATAGGCCTTCCCTGTGACAGGCTGATGATGATGATGTATAAAATACGACCTTGCCTTGCATCGTTATCGATAAAATACATAAAATCATAACATAATCTGTAAAAAACAAAATATTAAAGATAAACGTTTTTAGACAGCGTTCATCGGGTTCTCGATTATGTTAACAGGTGTGGTGGTGTGTCGCTTACGGCGGAAGATGAAGTCCATCAGGCTGACGCTTCGGCGAGGCTCGGTCTCTGGCAGGAACGACTCGATTTCGCCGCTGCTGCTGGTGTTCACGACTGGTTGTCTGACTACACGAATCGGTTCCTCGTCGGCCTCCATGTAATATGCATTGCTGAATTCCAACGAGTACGCCTTGGAAGTGATCAGACTGGCCAGCGTCGACGCGTCAATGTCGGCGAAAGAGTGCGGGCGTTCCAAGCGGCGCTTCAGCACCCTGGCGCGGACGGCGCTCGCGAGACTCTCGCGGGACGATGACACGCCGTTAGCCATTGTCGGACTGGACGTGTCATTCTGGTTCTCTGCAATGAACGCAAAAAGACTAGAGTGGAAACAAAGTAAAGTTTTAATCATAATTAAGAACTGTTCAACCCTATTGACATTTATATTTTAGGCATGTGATGTTAAAGGTAATAAAATTGTCGTTTGTAAATGTAGTAGGGATACGGATAATATATTTTTACTAATCTCACTCAATATTAAACATACATCTATTGTGAACCTTTGACATGTACTTAATAGTACGTATTACTTTCTGAAATACTGAATGCTGAACGAATGTGAATAGTTAATAGAAAACACTGACAATCATATCATTATTTTCTAAACAAAACGCACCTTTTTTTCTAAAAAAAAGAAAGAGAAAAAAAATTTAAAACAATGTACCTTTTGGAATGGAAGCCCTCGGTGACGGTCCGCCGTCCTCGTCCGCGTGCACCTCGGACAGTGTTTCGAGCAGTCGCGGCTCAGGGCGCTCGATCGGGTCATTGGGCTCCAGCGGCAAGAAGTTGCCCGCTGACGATGTCGATGGCTGCGGGTCCTATAACAAGTGATACATAAACACTTTGTTAAACATGTTGATCTTTTATTGTCTTAATGATACGTAATTTGTTATCTCTACATCAAGTTGTTTAATCGTATATTTACTATCCAAAAATCCTGTTAATATTCTGATTATATAGTTTTATACATTCACGCATAAAATTATGACGTTAAAATCAGCTTTTAATCGGAAAGCTTAAGATATGTCTAATACAATTAATATAAACCATAAGTTAAATATTGGGTTCAGTATATTTTGTGATTGTCAAGTAAAATTGGGCTTCAGAAGCCAGTTTACCTTTGCCCGTCCCCGAGACATGCATTGCAGGGCACATGTAAGAACCCTCCTTAACCTTCCTATCCATAAATCAGGTATTTACGCCCACTCTTTCACAACACACACGACAAAATTGTGGAACACTCAAACACACTGTGGAATTATTAGAGCATATTTATTTATCAAAATGGTTACTAACGTCGTAGAGATCTCGGACGTTGTTCAGTTGGGTCTGGCCGATGCCATCGAGGAAGTAGGTTACCATGTTGCCCTTGCCCTTAACGTCCACAGTTCCGCGGCACCGAAGCCTGTAGCCGCGGGCTGCCAGGATCTCATACACTTCGTGCGTCACCTAGGAAAAGTAAACTCGCTTGCTGTATACACAAATAGCTTATAGAAGAATTGTTATAAATCGCTTTAAAAGAAAATGTTCGCTGTCTTACAGTCGCAAAAGCCGCCGCTGCGTGTTATTAACCGTTACTTCTATATCTACCATAGTCAAGGTAGGATATAAAAGCTGTTCAGTCGTTAAATCAGAATTGTTAGTTAGAGTTTTCACGATATTTATTATGTTTTCATAGTTATTCGTTAATTATTATATAGTGGTACCACAATCGCACGCTAGCAAGGTCCGACATTATATTGTTAATATTTTTATTAATCGAATGTATTTACAATGAACTTTTTGCGATACCTGGATGTGGTCCAGTAGTCCAGTGGAGTCCATGCGGGAGGCTAC
>DWJK01000116.1:0-28402 GCA_018248815.1 Croniades pieria auraria
GGGTGAAGGCCGCCAACCCGCACTTGGCCAGCGGGTCGGACTACGGCCTTAACCCTCTCAATATGAGAGAAGACCCATGTTCCAACAGTGGAATGCTAATGGGTCGATTATTATTATTATTATTATCCTAACAAACCAACCGTGCTTCTTCTACATCATTCTCTTCAGATATGCATTTGGATTTCTGAGAGTTCTAAGGTTAACTTTACTAAACAAATGGATGTTTACATTTGTCGCAGGTCACCGAGCTCACACCGTATTCGTAGGCGTGCATGTGCCCGCAAGACGCCACTCACACCGGAAGCACAAACACCATCACCGTAATGGGGAAAAGGAAGCGGAACGACCGGGTAAGACAATTAACATCTTTAATAATACCCCATACAACGTCATATGCCGAGAATATTCTACGCACAATCTAGATATTCTATGCACAATTAGACCAAAGGTCTACATTAAAAAGTTAAAAACAAGATACTACTGAACAGCTGCTGCATAAAAAACAGCTAAACAGCTGCCTGACAGAAATATTATTCAAATTCTGTTCTCCTAACTATAAATATAATTTCCTTGTGTTATACCTAATTAGAATTTCAGTCCCTTTTGTATTATTACAGAAATATGCTGACCAATTTAACTTAGAAGTGTTCCAATTTCCAATATATACAGTATACTGATTATGTCTAAATCACTTTACTCTCCTAGAGTAAGAGTTAAGTAAGAGGTATAAATTATAAGTATATAGGATTTAAGTCTTTTGTTAAATTATTTAACTGTGGGTGGTGGAGTAAATGCAAAAATTTTATTTAATTTGAATATCTAATAAATAGGAGATATAATAGCAGGAAAACTGTCAGATCGTTACTTATTTCTGTCGCTGAACAAGCAATGTTTATTGGACTACAAATTGGATAAAATAAGCTTCGTTGGATATAAAAGCCTTCGTTAGTCTTTTATACATAAGACGAGAATAAGTCACGAATATATATAGTTAACAAGATTCCTTGACCTTCAATATATTTGCTTTGAAAGGCAAAATGTTGAACATTTTGCGCTCAGAAGTTATGAAAATGCGTAGGCGACGACAACTTCAGATAATTTCCATATGAAACAATTTCCTATATTTCTAGTTTGAAATAGAAAAATTGCAACTTGTTCCAATCCATAGGCCCAGCGTTAATGGCTCGAGTTAGAAGATTAAGCGTAACGGATGATGGAGAAACACGTAAGACCAAAGACCGAGACCCATTTCGTTTTTAGGTTTTTTCTTATGTTTTTTTCTATAATACCATCGCATTCACCATCGTCACCCGATCAGCATGGACATTACAATCTTCAGTCTTCTCAACAAGCCCTTCCGATGCCACCCTCGAAAAATTCTATGCATGTTTTGGCTACAAATATTTTCTTAGACGCCTTCTTATTCATTTAACTATTCATTTATTTTACATGTCTAATTATTTGTCTCTTTCAACCCTATTAATACAATGTTTTCATATTTCAGTTACCCCACCAGCTCAGAGAGTTCAGTTTATACTCGGTGAAGACGTTGATGATGCGACACTTGAATCGCATCCTTTATTTTCCGAAATGGAAGAGCTTGTTAAAGATGGAGATGAACTTGAGTGGAAAGAGACAGCTCGATGGATCAAATTCGAAGAAGACGTTGAAGAAGGCGGCAATAGATGGTCCAAACCACATGTTGCTACATTATCCCTTCATTCGCTATTTGAACTGCGAAGTCTGATTCTCAATGGATCAGTCATTTTTGACATGGAAGCTCATTCGTTAGAACAAGTTGCCGAAAGTGTTTTGGATCACATGGTCGTCGAAGGTGCTCTAGCATATGATTGCAGAGAGAAAGTTAAAGATGCCCTCTTAAGAAGACATAGACATCAATACGAAAAACGCAATCACAATAATATGTCGAGGCTGCCTCTCATCAGATCATTAGCTGATATCGGAAAGAATCATTCATCTTGTAAAAGTAAGTTAAAATCATACCCTGAAGTAGAAACAAAAAACATCGTCGTAAATTAAATGTACCATCAAATGAGATTATGACAAATTATATGCATATTATGGCGTTATCCTATCAGATAACCAGGAAGGTGTTTCTCGACGCTCTATATCGAGGAGTTATCGGGAATCCTCCTCATCGCCGCACATGGCTCTTCTTCCAGCAGCAGATTCCAGGGGCCCTTACCTAGCTGTTCCAGGTCAGATAGCAGGAACCGGTAAAATGCGTGCACAAACCATTCACGCTCCTTGACCTCACAAAACACGCAAGCACTACGACATAAGCTAATTGACTAACCTGTACATTTGCGCGACGTGTTTTAACCAATGTGTTGTTGGCTGTGAACTGTAACTATGTTATAACGGTTGACTAAATTTATATCCTTAGTGAAAAATTGGCATTATATTACAGTGGAGGAAGGCGGTACAACAAGCGGGCATACCCACAAAGGAGATTTCGGTCGTTTCCTAGGCATCCCTAGCGCGGGTAACCGCTTATCCTTAACATGTATTCTTCAATGTTATTTTTTTATTAACACTCTTTATTTATTACTGTTTATTCTACAACTTCATTTTAAATACCTTCATTACCTAATTCAAATTAAATCATTGTATTTCATTATTTGAAGCTAAATGCTGGTGTTGTTTTATCTGTTTTTATTTTTATATTATTAATATTGTTGGTTCGCTATCGCTCATGCTTACTAAAATCACTCAATGTATATTATACGTTAAACAAGCATTCAAAAGTAACGAACTCGCTAACGAACTTTATTTAATTTTAAGCAACAGTTTTAAATATTCAGATAGTTTTTTTTTAATTCGTATTATTTATTATTAATTTATTTACGATTATAATTATTTAGCTATTGGTTGACAGTTGAAAAAATATTGAAAGAGAAATTTTAACACGATTTCAGGCGCAGTTCAAGACGAAGGCATGATAAAGAGTCCAAGCAACGTCTCTATAAATCGGAACCACAGTTCTGGAGACCTCCATATGAATGGGGATATTAATCATAAATCTAACACCCACTTTATGCGCAAAATACCACCCGGGGCCGAAGCTTCAAACATATTAGTCGGTGAAGTCGATTTCTTAGAGAAGACCTTATCCGCTTTTGTCAGACTCAAAACTGGTACTATAATGGGAGATTTGACTGAAGTACCAGTACCAACCCGGTTTATGTTCGTATTACTGGGACCCCCTAACAGCAATTCAAGTTTCCACGAAATTGGACGTGCAATGGCTACACTGATGTCTGATGAAATATTCCACGAGGTTGCTTATAGAGCTAAGAAAAGAGATCATCTACTAGCAGGTATTGACGAATTCCTCGATGCTGTCACTGTATTGCCACCTGGTGAATGGGACCCTGCAATACGCATAGAACCTCCAGCTGCCATACCTTCGCAAGATCCCAGAAAACGTCCAAACGACAACAATCCTAAAGAAGAGCCGGACGAGGAAGAAGAAGAACAAAGACAAAGGGAAGAGTCAGGATTAGCTAGAAGTGGAAAAATGTTTGGAGGATTAATAAATGATTTGAAAAGAAAAAAGTCTTGGTACTGGTCTGACTTTAAAGATGCGTTAGCGTTACAATGCATCGCATCATGGATATTTCTGTACTTCGCCTGTCTATCACCCATAATCACTTTTGGAGGCTTATTAGGAGAAGCGACAGGAAAAAATATGGCAGCGATGGAGTCGTTGGTATCAGGATTTGTATGTGGAATGGGATATGGATTTTTTTCAGGGCAACCTTTAACGATTTTAGGCTCAACTGGCCCAGTTTTGGTTTTTGAAACAATAGTATTCGAGTTTTGTAAACAAATCGGTTGGGATTACATGTCTTTCAGATTCTGTATAGGCACTTGGACAACCATAATATTAATAGTATTGGTAGCGATTGATGCCAGCGCTTTAGTGTGCTACATCACGAGATTTACCGAGGAGAACTTCGCGACTTTGATAGCCTTTATTTTCATATACAAGGTATTTAATGAATGTATGAGATAAAACCTAATTACATCTAGGGAACTATTAGATACATTAGTTTTAATGTTTTAGGCTGTGGAAAATGTAATATCTATCGGCAAGAAATACCCTCTAAAGACACGCTCTGATGAATTTCTCAATTACGATTGTTATTGTTTGCCAAGCAATTACTCCAGACTTCCGGAGCAGTTTAACTGGACGTCTGTGGACAGAACCTCGTGTCAGGTGATTCACTAATTACTTTTAATTAATACTTCAACTTTTGTAAACAATGGCAAGTTATACAATATTAATTAAATTTCTAACCTTATTAACTGTTTTTTCAGTTATTAAATGGAACTCTATCAGGACCTGTTTGTGACACAAAAGTATATGTCCCTGATGTATTTTTAATGTCTATTATTCTTTTCTTGGGTACATTTACTATTTCAATCATTTTAAAAGACTTCAAAAACTCTTTATTCTTCCCGTCAAAGGTAAGTTACTTTTTACACTCAGTAACCAAACTGAATGTGACATCAAATAATATTGTTCGTATTTCCAAAACAAGTATTGAAGCCGAAAAAAAATTGTTCCTAAAATAAAGAGGAATATTTGATTTCATTTTTATGTTATCCGTACATGTATTAATATTTATATTAATCATGTTTTTAGGTCAGGTCAATTATAAGTGACTTCTCCGTTATAATAGCCATCTTATCGATGTCTTTCTTGGATTATAAGGTTGGAGTCAAAACCCCCAAACTAGAAGTGCCATCTGAGTTCAAACCCACTTTACCATCAAGAAATTGGATCATAACACCATTCAATGGAAACCCGTTCTATTCGGCTCTGGTAGCTGTATTGCCAGCTTTATTAGGGACAATATTGATATTTATGGATCAGCAAATTACAGCTGTGATCGTAAACCGGAAAGAGAATAAACTGAAGAAAGGATGTGGCTATCACTTAGATCTATTTGTATTAGCAGTCCTAATTCAAATCTGCTCAATTATGGGCTTACCATGGTTTGTAGCAGCTACGGTGTTGAGTATTAACCATGTAAACTCTTTGAAAGTAGAGTCTGAATGCGCTGCACCTGGCGAAAAGCCACAATTCCTGGGAGTGAGAGAGCAAAGAGTCACACATATCCTTATATTTTTAACTATAGGCTGCTCTGTAGTTTTAACTCCAGTTTTGAGACATATACCAATGCCAGTGTTATTTGGAGTATTCCTTTATATGGGAGTGGCATCGCTAAAGGGCCTTCAATTTTTTGACAGAATACTGATCATGTTTATGCCACAAAAGTATCAGCCTGATCATATGTTCCTTAGACAGGTGAGATTAAATCTATTTAACTGGAATTCATACTTTATTACCTATTCCATTTTTTTTTTATTTTTGTTCAAAGGTTCCAATACGCCGCGTCCACTTGTTTACAGCCATTCAATTGGCTTGCTTAGTCTGTTTGTGGGTTATCAAGTCTTTCTCAATGACATCAATTTTGTTCCCATTGATGTTGGTAGTGATGATCGGGATCAGGAAAGCTTTGGATTTATTCTTCACTAGAAGGGAGATGAAGATACTGGATGATGTAATGCCCGAAATAACAAAGCGTAATCAGGATGAACTTCGGGAACTGGGCGATGCTGAGGTGGGATGGCATGCGAAACTATCACGTCTTTGCGGTTGGAACTGATCAGACATTATTTCCGGCAAACCATATTTTCGTTCCTTGTCATCCTGCCACATAAAATTTTAGTCACTGTTTTTGTTATTCGTATATTGTTGATCTGGTAATAAACTCAGTATTTTGTTGATGTTTAAGCGTATTTTATTTTGCCATTCATTGTTATCCTTTGTGCTGCGAATGTTTTAGTGCTAAAAATTTTAAAGAACAAATGTAAGTAGATGTAAAGTTGTAAATAAAATCACATCACATTCACGTAGTACATTTGCACTGTATAAATAAATTACGCGCGTATATTTCTTTGCTTGTTAAAAACAATTCTTAAGCTATTCCATTCTAGGATATGAACAACAAAAACAACCCACCGGCATATCAAGAAAACTTGCAAATTCCATTAATCAATGGTAATATTATGAACATTCCGTTAACATCTATAAACATCTCAGAGGAGGTTAACAAAACTGGAATTTGGAAGCAAGTTAATAATAGTAATACCGTGATAAGTCGAAGTGAATCAAAGGATCCTAAGAATAAAAGTGGCAAGAAAAAGTGAGTATGAATTCACTACGAACTATAACAATCCCAATTATAACTGTATAAGATTACCCACAATGAAAACAGAACAATCAAAGACATTTTTCCTTTCAGCATCAAACATATAAAATTAATATCAAAATCTGCACAATCCGAGATAGAGCGTAGACTGTCCACAATGGACGAAATGGAAGAGGATGATCCGACAATGAAGGTGTGCATCAATGACACGAAGTTCTGAATCGCGCATGTTGACCTGTCTTATAGCCATGAGGACACCGCATGGGCGCATGGCACAGTACCCCACCAACCAACGTGCATGAAGTTAAGCGTACTTTAGCACTAGATCACTTAAATGTAGCCACTGTACTTAAACTTGATAAAGTTGTGACGAAATTACAATCAGAAATAACCAAATGTATGGTTAGACAATTGGATTTAATTATATAGCGGGCGGTACTAATACCAATTCTGGCAAAATTGTTTAACTCAACATTACCTGCCGGTCTATTGGAAAACGGTAGCTGAAATTCAACACACAAAAGTTACGCGCGGTGGAGTACGCTACCAACTTTGACTAATATTGTTCGTAGTGTACAAAACGACAAAATTTAAATAAGGCACATGTGACGTACGAAAATGTGAAAAAAATATGTATATGTAGGTAAATGTATTAAATAATTGGTTAAAATTAATTTTAATGACCTTAAAGATGGTTTAGTCCATATAAAAAGCCTAATTATAAAGTTTTAACTTAATGGACGCAGCTTAACTATTACTCATTAAATTTAAAAAGAAGGGATATCAAAAATAATTCGTAAAACAAATACTTAAAATTTATTGATAAACAAAAATAAAACTATGAAAATAAAGTATGTTTTGGTATAGTGAGAAAGTTTATTTTTAATTTCCAATATTCTAAAACGAACAAAACGAGCACCCAGGCGACCTGATGGACACAACAATTTTCCAAAGCATAAATTAAAAAACATCTGCATCAATTTCCACGTACAACTTGAGATCAGCCATAAATTACGTTCTACCTTAGTAACTGATGCTTGCAGATTTGGAATTGTTTTAATACGGATAGATGATTATGATATTGGGCTTATATGACTTTATATAGGTAAAAACGAAATGAGGAGATTGATCCCTGCGTGCAATCGAAACGATATAACTAAACATTACGAAAAGTACTGGTGTTTTCATTCAATATTTGGTGATACATTTATTAGGTATTGTATATAAAACTTGTGTCTAGATCTGTCGGTAGGTGTATGTTTATTTTGTTCGCTTTATTAATTGCTTAGACCGTATGTAAGATATTTTAATCTATTTAATGTGACATTTTTATTAGAAATGTAACAATTGTTTAATCAAATTATCTTCAACACGTACAAGAGTCGCAATGCATGAACATTTATCCCAAACATTTGTACTGAGCATGCTTTAGGTGTAAAACGTGTCTTGTAATATTTTGACAATTTAAGTTGACATTGCCATCCGGATAATTTTCAGAGCGAGCTCTTAAGACACAAGGATTCTTGGAACAGCAGTAAAAAGAGTGATGCGAGGGGGAATAACACATCTGCCGAAACATCGGTGTAAACCGTATATCATTGTACCTCCCTTTACAATACTGTATTGTGAAACACAGTAACAACAGTCAAACTTGTGAAGAACGCTGTGAGGTACTAAATCCCGTAAAAAATTATCTTAAGAATTTGTTTGGAAATGAAACGAAACTAGGTAAAAAAAAGTATTATCATTTGTATAAAGGTGTAAAAGCAACTTTAAGTCAATCGCATTATACATATCTTTTTACGTTTAAAGGGCTCCGACAAGCACTTAGTTTAAACAATTCTTAATTTAAACAATACTTAGACATTGTTTATGTTAAAACGTCTTTTTTTAGCTAATTATTTAATGTTACTTTTTTATCTTGCCAGTGTTATGACGGAGTAATTTAAATAAGTTTTATAGGAATACTATTAATTATTTTGTTATTTAATGTAACGTAATGTCAATAAACCATTACACGTGGTCATTTTCAAAACTATATTGTAATGTAATTTTAGCCCGTATTTTTAAAATGATAAAGGCGAGTGTGTGATTTAATTCAATTATAATAGGATTGTCTCTAGATATCTTAGACTTAGTATTAATTATATTGGCACAAATATTAGAATGTTTTAGGGACTGAGTAATGTAGTTTAAATTGTAAGTGGTATCAAAATAATTGATAGCTTTTGGATAATGTTCTCAGAGATTCGTAGTTGTCCATATGCTTATTGGCTTAATAATTGTTCGTTAATTACAAACGAACAGAGTTTATTTTTCTCGAAATGTTATGACGTAATTTTGTGTGTTGTGATAAATTACCTACTTGTTTTAATTAATTTTAATAATAAATTAGCGATTTAGATATCAAGTAAATATTTAATAGGCAATATTTTGTAGTAATTTTGTTCTAGATAATTTGTGATAATGATGATAATGAACGTCATAATGAAACAAAGGATTACCTACTGAAATTAGTGCCAATGACATGAACACCGTCTGAATTTAGATTTGTAAGCGATAATGCGATTGGTATCTGTTTCTTTATCATTCGTTTATGTCAAATCATTCGACATTCGTTTTGCGAATCGGAACAGTTTTTCTTATATATGTAAGTAAAGTATACTTATTAATCACGTATTCAAACGGACCGAAAGAAATTTTACAATATTAAATTAATAATTAGCATTCGAATAGAGTCACAAATGCGTCGTAATACCTGAGGGATTCGTGTGGTTTACTTGACAGAAAATGTTCGAGCACTTTTTAACTGCTAGTATATGTAGGTAGGTCTAATCAGCACAGCGTACCCAAAATCCGTAGGCAGTCGCTCCACTTTTACGATAGTTTTATGAGGTCTTAGTAGGCAATTTACAAAAATGCATTTTTTAAACCTTATTGCTTTAATTACATAACATTGAGCGACTTTTATAAAACTCAATTTTACATATGCCATAGTATTTCAATTTCGTTTCTAGTGATAACAGTTTCAATTATTTTACAGTGCCTATATTAACCAAATGGACTTAAGCTTTTATAGAATGAAGATAAAACATTTTTTAATAGTTTTCAAATGTTTTTAAAACGTAGAAAAATGTACTTTGTCGTCTTTTTCAATAAGTGTCATCGTCGTTTATATACTGTTATGTGTATATGTGTGTTATAGGTATAAGGTATACATTAGAAAAACAAATAGATCGTTTTGTATTTTCATGTCCATAAATGTAACGTTAAATGTAACGGATATTGCATCAATTTGTGACGTGTTTTGATACTCTTAGCAACATGTTTAATATTCGATGTTAATAATAACAAAATTAATAATAATGAATAAGCAATTTATTAACCAATAAAATCTACACAATTAATGTACTCTTCATAAGCACCATTATGCCAATTTACAGTAATATTACAAGTATATCTGTAATTTTAAATATTTGCAGTAATATTCGATATTAAATATGGAACAGATTTTTCAAATTCATTATAATTTAATCCGCTATCCAGAAATGAAATATCTACCAACGGTTAATCAAACCATTATTATATTGAATGAAACAATTAGTGTATTTCCCCTAAAATCCGTTTCATAAATGCACTAATATCCTCAATTGCTTGAATTTTTTACCGAAATTTTCGGTTTTTCTTCTTCATATTATCCCTTGTGTAAGATTAAATGCAGTAAAATAAGGCTGCAGATACATTCTATCATTTCTATCCAATGATAACGACAGGATAAGGCTTGAAATAACAATGTCGTAAATCTGTTCCATGCATTATATAACCCACGTAGAAGTTTAAATACATTTTATCGTAAATTTAAAACTAAAGTAATCCGTAACTAACCTTTTAACATAAAAATTTGATAAATTCTCTAATTTAGGTGGCAATGTAGATCGTGTATTAATTTATAAATTAATCAATAATTTATTTAATGGAGATAAGCAATTAAATGTGTACCTGGTGGGATATGTTTGTTATTACGGATTTGTATCGTATTCGAGAATTTCGTGTTGTATTTATGAATAAACGATTTCTTTTTCCAAAATGTGTTATTATTTAAATATTCTATATTCAAATTCTAATTCGTTTGTTTGTTAGGTTCAGTTTAAAAATTATATTTCTAACCGTAATTTTTACATTTCTGTTATTCACATATTTAACCTTAATTTAACAAAAACCTAAAAATGTCATATGAAGTCTACCTGCTTACACGTTTAGACTCATCTACACAAAAAAACAGACCTAATTCTAGTCCAAAAAATCTGGCAATGTGACCGCTCTAGATTGTTCAAGCTGATAGTAAGTTATGTAGTCTGAAGAATTCTATTTCAAAAGAAATTTAGATCACTTCGAGACAGTTTTCGTAACCGTTTGTCATTGAGTTGAATAAATTAGCAAACAAAAAAACCAATTACAATCTATTTGGCATCGATTTACTTTTTTTATATTGCTCATAGAAACATTCACACTTTATTACAATTCCAAAAATCCGATGCCTCAATTATCAGTGTTGCCATAAAAATAACTACTACTACAAGAAATAAAACAAAATTTGGAATTAGAATATATTGTACTGCATAAATTATTCTATAAAATAAAACTTATAATAAATTGCCTAAGTAATTAGAACTAAACTATCGTACGGCGGATCAATTCTTTTTCTTCTTCTGGTCGGGCACAAATCCCATCTCTTCTTGGTACTTGCGGATGAGTTGCTCTTGCACATCTGGTAAGCAAGGGGAGTATCGGCTGTACTCCATGCTGAACTCGCCTTTACCCTGTGTCATTGATCTGGAACAAGAAAACAAGTATTTCTCCGGGGTTCTAAAAAAAAGATACTTTAAAATTGCGTGTCTATTTTAGGTTGCTTTTTACACACGCGTTTGTTAAACATAAATAAAACGTTACTGAACTTCACCAATTCAAATTATAATTTTAATGACGTAATTTAAACAGCACAATCGTCCTTCCCAAAGTCACATTAACACCCTTTATTAACTGATTAAAATTTTATGTCTATTTACGTTTAAAAAAATATCAAATGCAATACGACTGGCAACGATAAATGATGAATGGACAACATGGTACACACTAGAGCCAAATATAAAAACGGCTTCATTTTAAAAAGTTCTTTTAATACGTTCCATATGAACGTTGTGTACATCTGTCACGAGCAGCACATGTCTTACCGAAGCTCGCCGGCGTACCCGAACATGTTGTTCAAGGGCACCTCGGCGTAGATGGTGGCCCAGCCCTCCGCGCCCTCCGTGCCCGTGACGATGCCGCCGCGCTTGTTGAGCTGCCCCACCAGCGTGCCGTGGAACTCGTCCGGCGTCGTCACCTCCACGAACATTATTGGCTCCAAGATATGCCACGCACCGTCTTCGAATACTACAAGTGGGGATATATGGTTAAAAATTTGGATAATATTCGTTTTCAGTTTTTAAATGCGTGCGGAAAACGGTAAATAGGGTAGTGATATGCTAAGGCTAAAATATACATTCAAAGGCTGATGGGTTGATGATACCGATATACTTCCTGTAAATAAAGCCCGTGATTGACACTTTTCAAAGTAAAGTAAAATAACTTAAGGAGCTCGAATACACACACGTAAACTGGATATTTTTAAGTGATCATAATTTCTAAAAACTCTTACAATAAAATCTAGACTTACCCTCTTTGACAGCGCCCTTAGCGGCCAAAAAGAATGCCAGTTCGCTGGAGTCCACAATATGGTGGGCACCATCCTGCAACCGGAACTTCACGCCGGAGATCTTGTGCCCGGACAGATAGCCCTTCTGACAGGTGTCGATGAAGCCTCTCTCGACACCAGGGACAAACGGCTTGGGTATGTTTGTGCCTATTGTTTCATCCACGAACTCTAGTGCTACAAATATATGAGAGATATACTTTACAAATGTATATATAACAGAACATAAGCATCAATAATAGAACATTTAAACAATAGGCATATTACTCATACATTTTATAAAGCTATTGAGATTAGATATGTATTGGATGATACTAAATCCAAGTACATACATAGTTTTTGTATGTAAATTCTAAATAACACAATTTACTTAAATAAATAAAATAAAGCATAAGTTTTACAGGTATTTTGGTGCGGTGGCAATGGTTCCATTATGCCGGTGACTCTCGCGTACTGACCCGCCCCGCCAGACTGCTTTTTGTGGAGATAGTCGAACGAGCACGGCGACATCATTGTTTCTCTGTTGAAAACGAAGTATTTATCAAATTTTGACATATTATGTAACAATACTTAATTAAATGATACACTACAACTTGCTAAAGCAAATGGTTTAGTGATATATGAGTTACAGTTGCATTTCTGTTTAAAGGATCTTTTGAACTGAAATACTTGCGTCCTCGGATCGCGTTTGGCTACAATCTCATCTCATGTAAAGGTAGATGCAGCCTAGGATGTAACAGAGCTATGCTTGAAATAGTTTTGAGCTATTTGTGGACAGCAATGACCAATTAAAATAAAACAGCCTTCAGGCCGAGTATCACGTAACAAATATTTCTGTCACGAAAAAAAGAATCGAAAGCGACAGATTCAATAATAAAATTATATACGATTTCAAATGAGTTATTCATAATCACAAATCCCATTTAATCTTGCTATTTGATTTTAATAACTTATCAACTTGATGATCTTTTGATTCCATTTACCACAAGATAATGCAGTAAATTACAATTTTGAATGTAATGAATGAAGCAAACATGAACTTAACTCCAATAACAGTCGTTTTTCAACAAAGACCTCATCACCCATACATACTTCTTAATTTGATCATGTACCTACTGTAGTTTTACAGACTTCAGTTTAACATAAATCAAATGTCTTATGTGATTACTAGATACGAATATTATCACACTAAATTCTAATGACGAATAATGTTAATAAGTTGAATTAAATTAATAATTGTAGTCACCTGAACGCCACTTTAGGTTTGCCCAAATCCACTGGACAGTTGTACTCTCTCTCCATCCTCTGGGCGTATATTTCCAAGTGGAGCTCTCCCATTCCTGAGACAATTGTTTCTTTGTTGTCCGAATCGTAACGGAAGTGGAATGTTGGGTCTTCTTTGGTGAATCTGTGTATGATGTAAAGACAATATTTTATTCACTGTTCGGCTTGATTGAATTGAGATCACTGCAATTTCTTTTCCCTTTAATTTCCCCCTATTAGCCGTCATTTCAGCATTCGTTCTAATTATATCTATAAATTTTTTTATATAATTCAGATCCTTCAAGCTAGCACTAATAACACGCCTCTCAGGATCTCCTCGAAGAGGTAGTCAGAGGAGTGTAGTACACTCACACGGTTCCCCTGATAAGTTATGTCTCGCCATACACCGGGCAAAACAAATCTAGACTCCAAATTACTGTTAGGAATTTCAAATTAGAAAAATCCCATAGTGCCCGAACCGGGTAACGAACCCAGGACCTCTCGATCGACAGTCGTGCTTGCAACCACTCGATCAACGAGGCAGTCAAAATGGCATCTAGTTTTAATAATAATAAATCGTTAAATTTCTCTCAATAACTAAGTAATATTTACCTGGCGACAGCTTTAGAAAAGTTGTCTCTGTCCTTGTTGTTCTTTGGCTTGATCGACATGGACACGACTGGGTCTGGCACGTGTATGGATTCCATGGACAGGTTCAATTTGTCGTTGTTGACAAACGTGTCACCAGACGCGCAATCTACGCCGAATAACGCGAAGATATCACCTGATAGCACCTCGTTCACTTCCTCCATGTTGTTTGAATGCATTCGCACTAAACGCGAGACTTTCACCTAGAATGGTTATAAGAAAAACGAAATTTTCATAAACTTTGAGACGAAAAGTATTCATAATGTTACCGTTGTTACGTCAATGTGACAATAAAAAAATTTATAATTTTTATGTCATTGAAAACAAGATCTACAATATTTTAATTATGAGACATTTTGAAAATAATAATAACATTAAAAAAAAATTATAAAAAAGTCGTCATCTAAAATGTCCTTGTGAGGCATGGTTCCCAAAATACTGGCAGCATGACCTCGCTGAATTGAAATTTGTGATTGTGGAAAATGAGAATACATTATCGTTACATTAGTTTCCATTTTAAAAATGTAATATTTTTTATCAGGTATAGTTATTTATATTTCATACAACACGACGGTAATTAAGTATTAAGGCTATACTTTAAATTGTATTATTAAAAACTAACTATATATATTAGAACTCCAGAAGATTACCATGAATATAGAGGCACTACGGCAATACCTGTGTGAATGGTTGGGAAAAATTCCATAATAAAAATATCAACTGCATAACATCACTTAAATTGACACATTAAAAAAAATTTACATTCATTTACACTGAATGAGCTATTCATTCTTATAGTAAGTAATAGCATCATTAAATTCATTTTGAAAACCATACAACAAATAGATATGACTATTTCGAAACCAAATTTAGTAACTGTTTCTATTGTCACCTTTTTACTAGTCCTTGCATTGTATATATTATCACCTCGTTTCAGCATACCCTGGTAGCAACGCAAGTATGTCAACTGTCCAAACTTGCTGACCTCCAATTTGAAAGCTAATCCAACAAACGGCTTTATATCATTTCTTGAAGGATCCAGAATTATCGTTTCACCATCAGTTTCTTTCTTTTCATTTACAATAGCTGTGTTTTCTACTTCACCGGGGTTTGGTAGATACTCCAGAACGGCATCCAGTAGAGGTTGGACTCCCTTGTTCTTTAACGCGGTGCCTAGAAGCACTGGTGTGAAGGTACGCTTTAAGGTAGTACGACGAACAGCTTCTTTTATATCAGGTATGGTTGGTGTTTTCTCTTCAAGGAATAATTCTCCTATAAAATAAAAAGTAATATAATTTAAGAATTGTCAATAATAAAATAGTTTAAAAGACTTGTCCCTTTTAGAATTTATAGTAGGGTGGCACGATGTTTTCACAATATTATTGTCACCATATAAGAGAAAAGCAAAATGTATGGAATTACATATAGAGATCACATATAGTACTGTTACGTATAGGTACGTAGATTGGCGGCTAGAAACGATGCAATATACTGTATAGGGTGACGAATCAAAGATGCTCTCGGAGTGCTCAAACTGTTTGTTTACTGTCTATTATATCGCTGGTATTCGCAGAAATCGCTTCCTTTTATTGTTTGTTGAACTTTACTTAATTGCTTCCAAACACGTTATCTCTCACTGCAGCGCTCACACGGTTTATATACCGTTTAAGCGGCTTCCGGTGAATTTGGGAATGTTCGACAATTTTCCAGAAAGCAAGCTCCGCCCACGCGCTAGCCGTGTTAATTTTGTAAACAACTCCGGACGCCAAGTGATAATCGACCTTAAGTCTTAGCTAAAGTCCAATCTCGCTTGTCACATTAAATACTCTTATATGTAGACCTATATGCAATACATAATTAATAAAGAAGTTTCGAGATACTATCGTCTGTAACAGTACATATGTATTTACATCCTCTGCAGTTGCTGTTGGTCTATATTAAATCATCGCCTTAATTATTGTCTGAGTGTGTAGTGGAATATTATGTATGAGTACCTACACATGAATAAGTGAACGAGGCAACAATTGAATTCTGTAGTATCACATTACATAAGTAAAAAACACAACTGCCCCTGACATTTACCATTCTTTGACATTTAATCAGCACAAATGTCAGGAACATACAGTTTTAAACCACAAAATAAACAGTCAAATTTTGTAAAGGTCTTACCTAAAGATTCATCAACATTTGACAAATGTTCAATCAACTCATGTCTCTTATCCTTTACTTCGGCCCTCCTGTTTTGTGGGATCTCATCAAACCTAACTGTTTCACCATAATCACCATCAAAGTATATAGCTTTCTCTTCAATAAGGTCTATAATACCTTGACACTCTTTCTCTAAGCCAATAGGCAAGTGCAGGAAAGCGGCATTATGATTCATTTTTGATCTCATTTGTTTAAGAACTCTGAAATATTGAGTGTAAAATGTACAATTTCACTAATGAAAATTAACTGCCAAATGAATATATTAAATGATATAGAACCGTCCGTTTCTTTTAATGTACTTTTGTACCCATAATATTTTTGAAAGCATCACCACAGAAGTTAATTTACCAAAAAATTACATTTAGACATAAATATGTCAAATGGAAAAGTAATAGATATTAAAAGTCTAAGAACATTTTAGCACTCCAACGGGTTTCATAAGTAACAACAATTTAAAAAATGCAATTGGATTTCAAAAGACTATTGATTATATTTGAAAATAACTAGACAAACCTGTCAGGATTTGCCGCTAATCTGTCTAATTTGTTTATAAACGCCAAACAGGGCACATTGTATCTTTTCATCTGACGATTGACAGTCAATGTCTGGCTTTGAACACCACCAACCGCACACAGCACTAGCACAGCTCCGTCCAACACTCTCAATGCTCGTTCTACTTCTACTGTGAAATCAACATGTCCTGGAGTATCTATGATGTTGATGTTGTGGTCCTTCCAAATGGTGTATGTTGCTGCTGACTGGATGGTTATGCCACGTTGTCTCTCAAGTTCCATGGAGTCCATTACGGCTCCAACATTGTCTTTGCCTTTAACCTTGAAAGGCAAGTAGCAAGATATTAGGGCTAAGCATTACACACATCAAGATTATATTTAAGAAAAAAAAATTTTTCTTCTAATCATAATAAATACCATTTTTAGAAACTGTCCAATTATAGATTAGTATTTAGGCATCTTATAAATTCATACTTTGAGTGTTTAAAGTGAAAATCTAATTTCTAAATTTTTAGTGTACAGAACATGACTAATATTTGTAAAGTATAATAACAGTAATATATGAAACATACATATGTCTATAAAATGACTAATATTGGCATGGAAAATCTAAGGAGATACAAAATATATATTGATTGTAAATAATTAAAGATATTGTACTGTAATATTATAATGTCAGAAATTGCCAATTAACTGATGTATATTCATGATTAATCTCACAGAATATACCTATGTTTCACTTCCTGCCAGACTATTTGTTTTAGTGATAAATTTAAAAATATGGTCAAAAAATCTACTGGTATACTCTTGTCAATGACACCTTCATGTACGAAGACCTGAGGTGAAGTGTGGGGTTAAATCTGTTGAGTTTTTTTATAAATGTTTAACTAACCTCATGCATTTGATCAATTCTTCCTGTATAAAATAATATTCGCTCTGTCAGCGTAGTTTTTCCAGAATCAATATGTGCAGATATGCCGATGTTTCTGATCCTCTCCAGTGGTTTGTGTTCGGCATATTTCACGTACGATGAGAATGACTAAAGTGACGAGAGAGAAAGATATGTTATATTTATATGAAACTGCAGTGACTGTTAAAATATATTTACTATATTATTTTCACTTTTAATGACAGTAATATTATGGAAAAACGTCTAGTAATTAAATTACGTAAAAACTAGCTAAATTGTTTCTTAATATTCATCGTGAAATTTACCTCGATTTGTGTGAAGTGAGACTTTTTTCCAAACCTGGGTAGATTGACTATCCTAAAAATGTTAAGCAGAGTCATCTTAAACTGAATATTACAAGATTAATTAACAAAATATATGAAATAAAGCAGAACTCTTTAATTCTAGGTTATAATGCCATTGTCAGCTGTCATTATCATAAGGACAGGACATAGAGGATAAAGATTACCGAATATCTAGTCTTTCCTCTTAGTGATAACTTATGAATATTTGCTGCAAAATTCCGTTCAAATATTATTTTATTAAAAAAGATAAAATGTTGTCCAAGATAAGCTTATAAGTTATAAAAAATCTTAGTACGTAAATAAAAACATTTAGAATTCCATAAACAAGTTATGTCGAAAGTTTATTTTCATGTACTGGCAATACTAACGTTCTATTTAGTATAGACAACGTAAAACTCGTCAGTTTCGTTTTAGTTCAAAAGAATATGGCCGTGTTAGGGCCAAGTGCGAGTGTAAATATGAACGGGCACAATAATATTCATAGTCAGTTAACGAAGTCTTTGGAAAGAATTTTAGAAGATGCGTATTTAAGTGGTGAATTAAAATTGAGCGGACGAAAGTTGCGGGAGTTTCCCAAACCAGTGAAGTTTGATTTGAGTGATACGGTCGTTGCTGGTAAGTCCGATTTATAAATAAATCTTAGTGCATTTATATGCGATTTATGTTTAAAATTTTATTTTGGGTGCGTTTTATGTTATTGTGTAAGTGTGTCAGAGTGAGCTAGAGAGTTTGTGTTATTTTTGTTTACGTACCGGCTTTCCGCGTTGACTTTAACTGTGTATCTATACAGATCGATCTGTATAGATAACATACATCCGATACCGAAAAAAATGTTTGTCTATAAATTATGGCACCTTTTTTATTTGAACTCTTTTTGCTTAAGATAATGTACGCAGTACTTGTTATTCTGTATAGCTTTGCTAGTTTTTGCTTCGGGCGGGTATCTACCAGTTCGTTGATTTGCATTTGTCTTGCACTTCGTTTTAATTTCATTATCTTCAATATTAATGCAAATAAATATTTCTAATAAGGCTGTATACGGAAATCTTAATTTTAAAAAATCATTTCATAGATTGTAAATTGAAAGAATGCGTTTAAGAAATAAACGTGTACTTTAAAATGATTAAAGTTTGGTGTATCTTAATAATTATGCAAATTTTATTTTATAATATAGCTAGTAATGTGGTTTAGAACAGTTACATTTACTTGGAAGATGTAGGTACTTGTCATCATCAAGTTAATTGAACAGGTAATCCATTGCTGGAGTTAAATCTTATCTTAATGAGCACCAATACCATTAATATTGTAATATGTTGCATAAATGTGGTGTTTATATTTAAAAATGATGTTAACCAAATATGCCATACAATTTATACCTAGTATTACAAACAAACAAAATGGCACAATATGGGTAAAGATGGTTACAACTCTATACACAAACAATTGATAAATATAAATGTATATATACACGTATATATTAAAATCATTAAGTTAATTCAAAAAACATGTACAGTGCATTCCTTTATTTTTAATTTAACTACTAGTAACTAGCAGTCAATTTAAGCATTTAAACTCAGAAATGTAACTATCATATAACTTCCCTATTAATTTCAAAAGTAACAATAAAGAGTCATAATTATGTTTCTTTCCCTACTAAATACTTTCCGAACTATTTAACATCTTTTATGTTCTATAATAGAAAACAATTATTAAAGTACGTAATATATTTTGACCCAAAATGAGACATCTGTCCAAATTAATGGACCGTGTTGACATCACTAATGGATTGCTATTCATTACTCTGTTTGTTTTGTCAACCCATCTAGCTATCATAGCCAATAGAATAGGTCAAAGAAACTTCAATATAACCTAGGTATCATATAACCATATTGATTACAATTTTACATCATGAATCATAAAACAATTTACCAAGGAGTGGTCTACTCCTTGGTAATGTGTTTGGAATTATTGACTATGTATGTACTGGTTAAAATAATATATTTTTTTTGGGGTGGCTAAACCGCTTTTGAAATTATACACAGTCCTTCTTTATAAGATCTCACTTAATACAGTTAAGTTGTGGCTGCTACTGATTCTTTATTGCCAATTTTTTCACTAGCCTCTGAAAAAGTCAGCAGTAAAGAATCAGTATTAGCATCTTCTTAACTTAATATAGAATTTTTTGAAACATTAAGTCTTTAAAGTAATTAATTGATAATATTTCAGTTATAAATATATCTGTAAAGCACTTAAAGTATTCATGGGATGGAATCTAGCATTCTTCGGAAAGCAGTGACGGTTTTATTGGTTGTTTTAATTATCTGTTATAAGATAATGTTATAAAATTGTCTGTTAACTGAAATATTTTCTCATTGACTGCTTTGTTGGTCAAGTGGTTGCAAGCATGATTGCCGATCGAAAACTTCCAGGTTCAAATCCTGGGTCGGGTACTGTTGGATTTTTCTAATTTAGAATTTCTAATAGTGACTCCGAGTCTGGTTCTGTGTATAGCAATAGGCTCACCACATATTCCATGGGATGTAAACGTAACTAGTGAAACGTGGGATTGTATTACACTCCTCTGCCTACCCTTCCAGGGATTACAGGCCTCATGTTACGTTATAAGAAATGTCGTAGTAACACCCCAAACGTAAGTATTGTCTCAACTAAATGTCATATCAACATGCTCCATATTATTTCTTCCAACGTTTTTATTGCCAGCAATATATACTATCATGTTGCCTCCCGTTGAGCACTTAACCTACATAACGGTGCGATAATATTGTTTTTTATAGCCAACAATTTAGGCATTTTACCAACAGACCTTCATTGTTGCCTTTATACAGATGGGCTCAGTGAAATTTTAGGCGAAAATCCATCGCAGTAAAGTTCGAGAGACCGTAACGGGCATATTTTATTGTTATGGCGCCGACGCCGTAAAAGCGTTGTTCTAAAAGCGTTATATTTACGTCCGAATAACACAGCTACTGTTCTGCCCTCTTTGGGCTAACGAGTTTTCTGCATATTGCAGTCAATTTTACTATCTCTTAATTATATATGAATATTTGAGTCATGCAATATATTTCCGTATATATATCGATACCTCCCACGTTGGTAATCGTAAGGAACTAAATATATTTATTTACTTTTTAATTGATATTTAATCACATTAAGACTGATGTTATTATATAAGTTACCAAAAGAAACCTGTTGTACATAGATTCTTTATATGCAATAATTTGTGATGACGCCTTCGTAGACTTCGATAACTAACCATACCAGTAATGAAATTCTTACCATAAATGATTTTCGTCAACTGTTAGATTGTACAAAGTCCAGTTCGCCATCTTTCTTTAGCCTAGTTATCTTTAAAAATAATACATATTACGTAACTATCTACCGTCTCAATTACGCAGTCGCCGGTGTATTACAAAAATCTCATATTTAATTTTTATCACCGAGATCGTCGTAAATTAGGAATATTTAAACTTATTCGTCCTAAAATGACAATAGTTGTCTAATTCCCAATGTAGGTAGTTATATTTTGACGCACATGTGCTTTCTGACGCGTAATTCGAAATTTAAATTGAAACGGTCAACTATCAACGTATATGCAAATAGCCGTTAAATATCGGGTTAACTGAAATATTTATGGTTTTATGAGCCCGCAATGTAATTTGGTAAGGAAATAATTAAATTGTCTGAAATATCTAGGCCCTGAAGAGTCCTAATATAAAATAATGTTTGTATATATCTACCCCGTTAAATTACTGTAACGTCGTGTCAATGTTATGAAGGGCCTCGCCTATCTATTACGTCGTGGCGAATTAATGATTTTGAGATAGTGAGACGCTTTATCGATTCTGTGAAATCGTTTGAGGAAATACGTTATAAACATCAAAATAATCGAATGTGCCACGAAATGCACCTTAGAATCACGTGAATTATTTCTTAAAAAACGAAAAAAGCAAATGTGCCATTGGATATTGAATGAATAGTGTCAGTAAATACTTATTATTTATCAATGGACAACTAACTAAAAATGGACTAACAAAATTGTTTATTAATTCAGTGTTGTACAATTTTTTGACAGTTGATTTGATATCTAAAATCTTGTTGTCAATATCATAATTTGAAGAAATATTTAATAAATATAAAATAAAACAATAGAATTCATAAAGCGATTGAAGACGAACATATTTCATTAACTATGAAAAACCAATTTTGGATAATATAAGTTTATTACAATCAATATAAAAATTTCTATTGATGCAATGCGCCCTTTTCAATGTCACGATCGATACTCGTATCGGACTTGGCAACAATAAGTGTCACTTTAGACATCTCGTTAAATTGACTGTCGTCGCAGCGTCCCTTGCAATAGCCAAGGTGCGTTCATAAATAGACAGATGTACGAAATAAGTGACGGTTACATTCGTTTACCGTAAATTAATAGGTAAACGAAAAATGCACCTGTTTCAAAGTATGTATAATACGGTATAAACGTTTTCAAACATTACATTTTGTGAAAGATGAAAGATTGATATGTTAAATTTTAGATAATTTTAGTAAAAAATTAAGATATTTTGCAGGATGGGGAAAACAGATATTACTTTGCTATAGTTTTGAGTTTTTTGTTATATTGTGTTAATATCAGTTTCGATTGGTCAGCTAACTTGGACGTTGAACAAGAGAAGTCGATTTCATTCCCATATTAATACTCAAAAAGCTGAATTGCGGGGGTGGCCATTGCAATTAGACTGAATGGTTTTGCAATGCAATATCTGCACCCTGCATTGGACAAGAATGGGTTTGAGGGTTGAACTGACAATTTGGGGAACGTATATATTTCGAAACGACTCGAATTCTTTCATTGGGTAAATTAATAACAAGTCTCTTAATTTAATGGGTAAGTTATAAGAGCAACCAAAACTTTTAAATCATATAGTTGCAGTTAACTACTTAAAAATACGTGCTTTGCTTCACATATTATAAATGTTATATTTGAAGTTCTCATAGCTCTGATGCGGTGAAATATTACAGGTACGATGTTTAACATAGCCAATTCGCCAATTAACAATCGTTAAACCTTGTTGAAGGTACTTAGAGTGAGTGGTAGAATTCCACACAATCTAGGATGGAGTTGCGAGGTGGAATAAGGTGGAGGTATGTACAGAAGAAGGAAGTGTGACTGGTTTCTTAAAGATTACCTAAGTATAAGTAAATATTCATGACACTTGCGCATTAGTGAATATAATAATAAATATTGAGCAATCCAATTTACTTGTAATCAATATTTACGTATTAATTGTAGGGGTCATTGTTCATAATAACACAATATTTGTTGACCCAAATAATTATTTGTAAAATATCCGATGCATTTCAATAATCTTATAACGATTGAGTGGACTATCACCACACCTTGACGTGACCAGTACATGGAGTGAAGTGTAGGCAACTTCATTCGCAAACGTTTGCTATGAATACTCATACATACATACTGTAGCTTTCGGCAAAATTGAAATTAGGGCGTTGTATAAAGGGTGCAGTCAATCGTTCGATTCGGATGTCGCTTAGTAAACGGAAATATTTCAATTAAAATTAGTTCACACTCTTTAACTTATATTTGTTGTTAACTCTTCCTTGGTAACAGGAAAATGTCTGCGACCAGGAGAATATTTAATATAATGTACATTACAAATTGTAATTCCCTCCTTCCCGGAGTAAATCAACATGATGTGTGAGTGAATAAGCAATAAATTGCAAGCAATGCTGGTTTTTTTAAATTTACGTTTGAACTCTTTTTCTCGGTTGAAATGGACGTACGTTTGTTTCGCTTTATGTTAACACATACATATTTTACTGTATATTTATAAGATTCTTCATTTTAACTTATTTGAAGAATATGACTAAAAACTTACAAAGCCGTTACCCATCCAATGCAAAATTCTACTTGTGGATATTATATTTAAAAAAAAGTTCTCTAAAAACCCTCTCATTTTAAAAGGAGCGCCATATTTCCACAGTGGAATGATAAATGGGTCGATTATTATTTTTTTATTTTATTTGTTCTCTAGGGCCTGTGAAGTATGCCAACCCACACTTGGCCAGCGTGGCGGACTATAGCCTTAACCGTCTCATTTTGAGAGGCGACCCGTGTCCACTAGTAGAACGATAATACGATAAATGATGATAGTCGGAAACAAAATATATTCCAGTTACGTCATAAATAAACGACATGTCAAATCTGCGACTGCTCCTTAAGAACATTCAAAATAACGTTTATTGCTCAAACCAATCGAACTCGTAAAATGTGCGGTCCATTTTTGATCATTAATTTGAATATTAATAGTATATATGCGGTCAGGTTTACAAGCTTTCTTTTCCGTGTCTATGAGATGATTTCGATTTAGCTTTGATTTAATTACATCCTCAATTAATATCGCCTATATAACGTTAACGATTAAGTTCGTTCTTTTAGTCACCGCTTTGATGTCATACTTTTACAACTTCCGCATAATCTCTCGATCGGTTTCACTGCAGCTAAGTTTTGCTGCATCGTCGATAACGTTGGCGTGTTCCGTTCCCGTCCAAATCGAACATTGAGCGATTGAAGTTCTCAACTCTGATAGATAACTGAATATATTTAATGAATAGATACTACATCACTGGATAATACCTTTCAGAAATTTAAAAATGTGTACGTTTGAAATATTATTGTGTACGACATATTATATATAGGTATATATCAAAATAAAAAAAACTCTTATTTAGTAGGCAGAACATTTGACCTCTTTTATTGAATTACTTATAGGTACACTTAGTGCCATCAAATCAAAACTTAATTAAGTATATTGATGAACAAACAAACAATTACGACTTCAAGACCAATAGCATTTTTTTAGAATCTATTAATAATTATATCACCTGTCGACATCTTTACAATAAACAGATATTTCTTCCACATATGTCCGTTGAAAGCTTAACGCACGCACGTTGCCAGAATAACGGGTGCTGACATTAAAGATGTTATGTTAGTTCAAGTGGCTCGGTGTGGATGTGGTTGAGAGGTTTTTAAACAGCATAGTTAGCTTTAAACTGGAGCGAAGTGATCAATATCAATGTTAAGTGCTACCAAATTTACGGCACCTCTCGAAGATTTCATATGTTCAGGTTATGTTATGGTTTACCCTTCGAATGGGTTGTGTTACATGGTTTTTTTTATTTTAATGTTTGTAAAGCGATGAAATCTTGAGAAGTGCAGAAGACTAAAGAAGTGTATTTTGATAGTAGCTGGTGGCAATCCCTGGTCTCTGCTTACCCTCATGTACGTGTGATAGAAATTTTACCATTACAAGTCTTCGTTTTTACTACAAACGGGTTTATCAATATATTTTGTATGTATACATTATTACAGTTCATATTTATATCGAGCACGTACAAAATTGTTACTAATTGAATTCTGTTCAATGAAATGTTACGGTAAGGCGTAAAATAACTGGAACGATTGTTAGTAGATTACGAATAATCGTTACATCATTGTTACGACAGTCGGCGGATTAATTATAATTTGCTACGGAGTCGATTTGCTATTTACCTCCTTTTCATTTATACATTCCGTTTTATTAAACTATCAGTAGGGCATTTTGCAGTGACAGCGTCCAAACCTCTATGAACGAGCCTAGTGTTTGAGTTTGCCTATCGAATTCCAGGAACATAAAGCTAACTTCACCAAGTATGTTTCTTTGTTCAGAACCTGTGTAACTGAGTGTTCTTTATAACGTTCCGTAGAGTTCGTGAAGACTATCAGTCTGCGCACGGTCCTCGCGGTAAGCCATTGATTTACTGTTTCTCATTCTGAGAAGAGATTCGTATCCAGCAATGAAACGGAACAGTATCTTGATTTTGATCATTAACACAATTAGATGCAAAACGTAAAATAATATGTAAGAACCGTTTAAAGATATGTGCGACTGGCAAAAATATAGGTAACGTTTAAACCATTCAAATTCAAAAATTGACTGCAGTATTGCCACCAATGAATTAATTTCTGCTGCAACACATCAGTACTTAAATTGTTTTATTCCTAGTTAAAGGATCTCCGTAACCAATCACGATTCCAAGTTAATCTTCGGTGGTAATGTCTATGTCGAGTTTTTCCGAAAATGTTCAACAAGATTTGGTTCGTGGCAGTGGTGCTGGTGGTGTACCGATTGTAATTAACCAAATTTCTGACTTTATCAGATGACAATTGAATTGTAGAGATTAAAAGAAAATCAGTCCGAAGATGAAGCACGTATTGTTACTCTTCCTTGTATTGCGACAGACGTCTTATTATAAATCGATTTCCAAGTCCCGTACGTACATATTGGCGGATTATACGATTTCCAATGTTTCGTATGAAGCCGGGTGAAAGTAATTTTATCACGATTTCTAGATCTGCAAATACGGTCAATTTCTTGTGGATGTCGTGATTTACTTAATCTCATCTCGCCACCAATCAGCAGCTGAATTGTAACATCGATTTTCACCTAATGCCAGCATCAGATGAATGTTTTTTTGTTGTCCGTACGGGTGTCATTAAATCGGAATGCTCTCCTCTTATTATTTTCTGCTCAATTACTTTTGCTGACGTTACTATAAATATGGCTTTCTTCGTAGAATGTGTTTCGATTATAACCGATTATAACGAATACTTTTCGATATTTATTTATAGATGTGAAAGTATTCAAATAAAATAATAATTAATAACATTTAAAGAAGGTTTTTGATTATCGATGTTAGATATCTTTATAGTATATATTTGGCAATTTCATTAAACGTGAACATTCAGAATACAGTAGGTTCTAATACTGGTATGTTTATACAAGACCTGTAGAAGTAAAATAAGGTAAATACATATACATAATTCAGATAACTAGTGAGTTAACACTAGGAAACTTCTAAGTAACTCACTTACGTTTGTGCGGCGTGTACCTAACCTAACCTAAACACAATAGTGACAACTTTAATAATAAAATTACTGCATTGTGGTCGTAAATATAATGAAGCCCACACACCAACTGGAAAATTAACACAAAAGAGAAACCAAATGGCTGCCGACCGATTTACCGCTTGTTCAATGCGCTTAGTTCTCGAATGTTAAGATTAAGCATTATGCGGTTACGTCGAAGCCAATCATTACCTGTGCTGTGTTATCAGAAAATCTGGGCTGTGTTAAATCTAGGAAAATCGTTACTTACCTATTGCTGCCTACCTGTTTTGTGCAATAATAAATTAGTTCCATGCCTTTGAACGTCCTATGATACACCTTTAATTTTTGTTTATTCATATACCTAGTTACCTAATCTTTTTCGATTTTCTTAGTGATAGGTTCTCGTTTGCGTTACTGGGAATTATCGTCACTGATGAATCTTGGAAGATCTCTTGGAATATTGTGTCTGAACATGTACAAATATCCATGAATCCACTATAAATTTTAAGAGAAAGCATGACATCCTCGAGTCAAAAAGCTTTGTCATTGTAAGACATAAGCGTGTATGTCTCATGGGATAGATTATATTTTTGTATTTCATCATCGTCACCACATTGACTTCCTTTATTCCATACCTGGATATAGACGTCTCCCAAGATGCACCATAACACAGTACTCTGCTGATTTCATCCAGCCTACACCTTTCTAAACTCATGTGGTTCCAATAAGCTTGCAACTGCTGATTTTTGGTCTCCACTCTAGAATTACTTTGCTTTAACGCCTACTACTTCTGTGGTATAGTGTCCAAACAGGCATTTCAACATAGTAGTCCTTTTGAGTTGCTATCTCGTCATTTACCGAAAATTCTTATTTCAAACCTCGACTCTCGCAGAAAAACTGCCATCATAGCATACTGAGCAACTTTTCAATCAGTCAATGCTCACGTTTCTCCAGCGTATGTCATAACCGCTAAGTTTTTTTTATTTAAGACTAGAAGTCTTATGGCAACTGTGCTGTAGACGACGGGAAAAAGTTCAAGAAACTTCCAAATTGCGTCCCAACTGAAAACATCTGTCGATTTCCCGATCGCAATTGTTTCCTCTGAGCCAGCTTGTCTGCATCTATGTAGCGTGCTCTCAACAGAACTTCCCTCTTCGATTTGTCGGTAGTAATTAGTTTAGTACGTAAAAATGTTAATCAGAGAAATATACATACGGTGTACCTAAGTTTAAATGATCAGCGTCACCAAGACATTAGACATAATCTCCACATGTTTATGAAACGTAATAAACCCATATAATATTACAAGTTGTATGGCAACAAGTCGAACTTAGAAAATTTCAAGCTGTTTCATGACCTCAGTAATAATTGACTCACCAGTCTGTTTTTTGCCACATTAGGTTCTATGAAAAGTGACCTCTCGCTGTCTAGTCATTAAACTCGAATAGAAACACTTGATACACCGTTAAAACGTCTATTATGGAGTGCATGAACTTTACACGGCTGTGTTCACAGTCGCGCCCCGAGATCTATACAAGTGTACAAT
>DWJK01000117.1:0-28338 GCA_018248815.1 Croniades pieria auraria
ATTAGTTCCTAATTTTTTCCATTTTTTTATCCTTACCTGTTTTTGACATGTTACTAACGAATTTTTTACTTACTTACAAGAATGATTCATCATTATCAGTCTCTCTAAGTCCATTGATGGGTATAGGTCTCCCATACGGGCTCTCACTACTGATCCCTACGCTGGGCATACTAGGCATGATTGGAAATCGCAAAGGACAGTTTGTAGCACTGCCTACGCTGCTGCCGGCCAGCTGACATGCCATGGGCATTTAGCCGTGTTTAAGGTAGGCTGTGCTATTCCACGTTCTGCCAGCGCCGAGTTTAGGCTTCTCTTACTCCACTCAAATATCCCGGCATGAGGTGGGGCATATACTCTGTCTCCGCCCCAATACGGACACGTGGAAATAAGTCTAATAAACTCATAATGTTTTCATTTTGTTACACAGAGTACGCCACCTCCTCTCGTGGACTGGTCAGGCGTTCCGACACTGATCCTAGGTATCGTGGCTTTGGTGATGGCGGCTACAGCGCTTTTAGCGCGATCGGCCGATAGTAAGCGACCAGTAAGGCTGCCTGGACCTCCAGCGCTTCCACTGCTTGGTACTAGGTGGCTCTTTTGGAGCCGGTACAGGATGAATAAGCTACACGAGGCTTACGAAGGTGAGAAAGTCGTAAGATTCGGCCCAGTTTCATTATCATTTCATATAAGATATTACGTTATGATTTGCAGCCTTGTGCTAGTTGAGCAGACTTCCGATTGCGCGGAGCTCTGATCAAGAATCTTTGGTTGCGAAAGTGACACTAATTCATTTGAGTTCATTGCATTTTATTGGTTTTTGCACAAGTCACGGACCTTGATTGACATGCAATTATGCATTTATTAAGATTAAGTAAAATAGTTTTAACGAAATTGAGTAATAATCAACTTCCAACATATAGTAGTGTAACCGCACCCTCGCTGTCACAATGAGAGATTTGCACGCAGACATGTTCAGGCGTTACGGGCCGGTGTTCGTCGAGACAACGCCAGGGGGCGCCGCAGTGGTCTCCATAGCAGAGCGGGCGGCTCTCGAGGCCGTCCTACGGACACCAGCTAAGAGACCCTATCGTCCCCCAACAGAAATCGTGCAAGTCTACCGCAGGAGCAGGCCGGACAGATACGCATCTACTGGCCTTGTTAATGAGTAAGTATTTTTTATCTCGTTCTCTATATTGTAGTTTCTTATATTATGATAAGCGTATAATTTTATAATTTCTCAAAATTTTCAACGGATTTAATCATGAGGAAGTATTCTCTACGCAGATCATCTGCCAGTTACTCTTATAGAACACAATTTTATTACAGGCAGTTTAAATTGTCCAAGCTCTCATTTTTTTCGTAATGTTCCAAGTCAGTCAGTTATGTTCGGATAGTTTTCCTTGTGGTGGAAAAGTATTAAGTTCTAGGTAAAATCTAGAACAATTAGACGGACCATCCCGAAAAAGTTATGTGTGTTAAGCCGGTACATATGTATATAATCATGTCTAGGTGCAAGTCAGAAATAATCACAGCTACTCCATTTCTATCCAGTTTCCCAATTCCCAATCGTCAGACACTGTTTTGGCTCAAAGGAGTTCGTGAACTGGCGTTAAAAATCTATGATGGTGGAACTGAACATCAGATTGATGTTAATCGGAAACAGTGCTATTTAAAGTTAGCTGCCAGTGTTATGTACACAGCACGAATAAAAAGAAAATTAAAAATGAAGTTTGTTGAAGTGTTGCTAACACGTATGAAATAGATAAAATTTTTCACACGGGTATGGGAGACTCGGAACATTACACTAAGTGGAGGAAGTGTTGTCGGGTTGGCGAAACGCATAAAATGCAGCAATTTTACAACATTTATGTGTGATAATAGTTCACTATTAAAATATCTCTCGGATTGTTAGCTTCGTTGTGGCTAATAGATGAATGTTTTTGCCTGTATTTAATTTTAGTTATAAATTTTCTTGTTGTTGTTCGGTTAATGAATTACATTTGTGATTTTTAATCAGTTTACTTTCATTGCTGATTAATATGCTGATTAAGTAAACTTATGTTTATTCTCATTACTATTTTATATATTTTGATATTTATATATGGTAGGTGAAGCCAGAAAAAAAGATTATTAGTCCAGTTTTTCATGTGTTCCCAGTATTTTAATGATTGTATGCAATATCATGATGTCGCGACAACAATTTAACGTCTGGCAATTAAGGAACCATGTAATTATTTAAAAAATAACATGTGACCCTTTTTACAGAGATCGCTGTTACAGACTGTATAAAATTAAAGCAAAAAAAAAAAATGCATTGTGACACATGTCACCGGCGCTATAAATATACTTTTTCGTTGGTCGTTCATATCAAGAAAATTAATGAACTGGATAAATCTTTGGAGTGAGCGAAAAAATGTTACTCATTATCATATGATTTAAGTCTCCATCAACTTCATGTTTTTAATTTTATGTATCATAAAACATTCATTTATCCTCAATGACTTTTATAATAAAAAAAAAAAACAAAACTTGCATATGTTCCATGTAATTAGAAACAATCGAATGTTATGGAACAAAAACGTGTACGAGAGTGCTAGTTTTAATGTAACGAAATATCGTTATTTTTATTGGGCGATTAATACACTTCTGTTAATGTTTGTGTTACATTACGTTATGGGTTTGTTACGTCATTGGCGTATAAACTGGCCACACAACCAGAGCATCATAAATGATAATGATCTTTTTTATTGCTGTGCATCTGTGAAGAAAAAATCGTACTGTTTACGAGCCCGTTTTTATCCGACTCGTTCGTACAAAGTTCCGTGATAGGTGAAAACCGACGCAGCAGTCTAGACTAGACTACAAAAAACTAGTCGTGTGAAATTAATTAATGCGTACGCTGTAGCTTTATCAATTTTAAATTTATTTCTAGACTCCCCTATTTTTACATTTTGCAGATCTCGTGATGTTAATAGATTAAAGAGAAAGTAAAAGCCGGAATGTAGGTAATATTTTTTGGAGGTGTTTTTGTTTAGTAACAATTTTAAAGATCATATTAATAGACGCCTTAGGACATTTCGAATATATTATGACAGCCACTATATGATCATATTTTTGTCCAAACTTATTATATATTTCTTAAAAAGCCTAAATAAAAACATTGATTTATGTAGACTTAACATAAAAACATGTAGTTTTTCGTTGACGGATTATTAAGGACGAGAAAGTTGTTGTTTTGAAGTCAGAGTATTAACATGTTGAACTATTATTATGTTGAACTATTATTATGTTGAACTATCTTATATGTACATGTAGAAAGCTATACAGTGCTTGCTTTAATTGGAAGTTTTTTGATGAATGTAGTCTTTTGAAACAGGAAAACGATGAAGTAACATTGCCATTTTGATATTTTGATAACGCCTTAAATTTTCTGGTCACGTAGATTTTAGCATTACGTCGAATAGACTGGTCATGTTTTTTGCTTGCGAATAATGATTTCCTGTTATGACTAGAGCACCTCAAAAATATAAATTTTAAAACTGACAAACGGTTTTATATTTCATTCTGTTATAATTTGTGGTATTTAAAGCTACTTCCATACTTTTCGAAGTTAGTTCTATAGTTATAATAGATAGATGATGGATATGAGGAACAAAAAGGAAAGAAACGTAGGTCGCCTTCCAACCAGCTGGTCTGACGACCTGAAGAAGACAGTGAGGAGTTGCTGGTCATGGATTATGTCAGGCAATGGACCCTCAAAGGTTGATGATGATGATGATGATTAGGAACCATGGGGTTGGCATATACATAAGTGAAAAACCATTAATAAATAAGGGTGAGCCTATTGCCAATGAGCCTATTGCGTTTTCAACACGCATACACATTACAGTGTTTTTAAGAGAACGGAAGAAATAAAATTTATTCGCGCATAATACAACATCAAATTAATTATGGACTTTAATTTTAAAACCGCCTATACTTATACACAATTCGAACTACCTGATATAAGAAAAAATTTGGCCACGGCCGTGGTTTAAAACTGAAACTGAACTGAACTTGAAACTGGCACTTAGGAATAAAAATATTACAGGCAAGGTGAGAAGTGGCACCACCTGCGTCGCCACCTCACAGCGGACCTGACTAGCCCGCACACCATCCAAGGCTTCATCCCCGAGCTGAACAGCATCTGCGACGATTTCCTTACATTGCTGACGTCCTGTCGCAGAGCCGATGGCACAGTGCACGGCTTCGATCAGCTCACCAACAGAATGGGATTGGAATGTGAGTGTCTTTTTAATCCTAAGCTTACTTGAGACGATTTACACTACGAAGTATTATACAGAATTCCCTTAAACTTAGCGTTGTCGTCTACATGACGAAATGTCAAAAACTCAAACCCAAACGTTTTGGGAAGCTATGTAACATTTTCTTTTAACTTTACAATAACAGTAAAGATCAAATCTCAATAATTAATTACATCTTACTTAAAATAGAATATAGAGTTTTGTGTGTGTATAGTAGGGTAGGGCAGCGCATGCTGTTTAACAGCAGTTACTGAGATGTTACGTCACATCGCGTCTGTATCTTCCTGAAGAGGCAGACGAATGTGTTGTAAACTCCCACTTTTCAATAATTAACTACAATGTCCACGTGTTCATTAAAATGCCTTGACAGTAGACGTATAACTTCATGACAAATAAAACCTACGATTTTTTTTTAGTATCCCATAACCTTGCAATCTGCCTTGTCTAGGCATTGTATCGTGATCATACATTTGTCGTATGATCACGATAATGTAAAAATAATAACAATACTGAACCTGATAATACTAATTTAATGTAGTAATTCATTTCTATCATCTTATTCAGTCCGCGTTGCTTCTTGAGACAAAAATAAAACAAAGCGTTGCTCGTTGATTTTTTCTCTTCGCTGCGGTAAATCGCGGTCTGTCTGTGAATCGAATGGTTTTAGAATGAGTATAAGTAAGCAACACCCGAGGGACTGTTTGTTTTTATTTACTAGGTAAATCTATCCCGATGTCTGTGTCTGTGCGCCGTTGGATTCTATTTTCATTAAATTCAAAAAGCACTAGATATTTTTAAACGGTATTTAAATTAAAAACAATCAATTAAAACGGTTATGCGATAATCAAGTTCTTGAGAATTTACAGCCAGATTTTTATCCATCAGTCTGTATAAGTCCACTACTAGACATAGACCTCCTCTAACTCCCCTAATCGGAGCCACTCCACCCGGTCCTAGCCCTTTTGAATCTAGACGCATCCAACTGAGCGCCATTTAATATACAAAATATTGTGTCCGACCGAAGCAGGTCTTTCAGCCGAAACCGAAGCCGAACTTTCGGTCTCACTCTCTGTTTCAGCCGAAACCGAAACCGAACTTTCGGTCTCACTCTCTGTTTCAGCCGAAACCGAAACTTACTTAAACATATTTAAAATTTCTATTGTATACTGAAATCAAGTGTATTTTTAATTTTGCACGACTTATAATGCGAAGCATAGAGTGTGCTTTACGACCACAACATTTTCTTACACACTTATTTGCATATTCTATTTATACCGACAGTTAAATAGAGTTAAATGAAATAAAAAGACAATCATTAAAATAGGTACGTACCAAATATATTTGAATTTTTATATGTCATGAACATTGGTAGGAGTTGCGGAACAATTCTGAGCATTATTATGAACATGGATATGCCATTTTTGGCAAACGTAGCGTAGGAAGCCCCCCAGCTAGGTGGAGTTACGATATACGCAAAGTGGCTGGCAGCGGTTGGATGCGAAGAGCTGAAGATTGATCTCAGTGGCGTGACATTGGAGAGGCCTGTGTCCAGCAGTGCACGGGAGTAATGATGATGATGATGATATGCCATTTGTTCCAGATTTATAAAATTGGGAACATTCATTTTTTATTTATATTATAGTTTATTGTAAATTAAGAACAGATTCATGCTTTTTTATTAAGTCACCACGCACGATAAACGGGAAAGGACGAGGCGGGATGACTGACTAGGTTATTCATTCGCACGAGCTGTATCCACGCGTTCCCTCATAGTTAAATAAAATTAAGTAAATAATATAATAGATAGTAACAGCAGCATCTACCTTCTTAATAGTTTGGATGGTAAATGCTGAAACAACAAATAAGACAACAATTACGTATAAACGCGCAAATTCAAGGAAAATTAAAATCTGAATGGAATATACCTAACTTCTTTTATTTGTCGCTTAAAAATAAAACTCAACAAAATGAAGTCGTATGCCTAATAATTGCCACTGATATTAAATAAATATTAACAGAAGTACAAGTTAAAAAAAAACTTACCAAACGACTTATGTGCAAAACATAACCTTAAATCAATGCGTTTACAGCGATGAACGGCTGCGAACTTTCGGCGCGGCCGAAAGATTCGACCATTTTTTAACCGAAATCGAAACTAAGGCTGAAACTAGATTTCTTGGTGGAAACCGAAACCGAACTTTTGGTTGGTCACCAACAAAAATATATGATTAGTCAGTATCAAAGTACAAAATATTGACTGTACATGTGGAATATACTGACCGTAAGTTTGTCAGTATCAACGCAGTAGATGTGAGTACAAGCGATTTAATAGATCAGATGTTACTTGTAGAGAAACGCTTACTAAGCATGAGCAGTACGGTCTCATCATACTGACATTGTTATACCGTCGTACTCCACATACTGTGTACGTGACCCACCCGGATGTACCGATTTAGAAACTATCACTTTTTCTGATAAGCCGCGTGTAAACAGCAATTAACAGTTCTGTAAGTCTCAATATTTTCGTATACATTTGACATTTTTGTCTCCAAAGATAAAACGCTAATGACTGTTGACTTTTCACTTATCTTAATAGTCTAATGTATTACGACGATAAAAGTCACAAAAAGTTTAACGTGTGGTGTTGCTTGCCTGCTCACTTTTTGGGTGAGAGTTTCTGATATGGCATATCTGGATACAATTACGATTTAAAGTTACGCCTACAAATTTAATAGCTAAGGTTATTGTATGTCTAATATATAATAATTACGCCTGTTGGTGTAATGTTTAGTGAAACAGACTACTGAGCCAGTTTTTGTGGGTTCGATTCCCATCCTGGACAAATGTTGGAGTTATGAGCATAACTGTTTGTTCTGTCTCTCGGTACGAAATTATTATTGTGGTTTTAGGAATATACGTGTATACGGTCAATTTATCTTTGGTTATCAAAGCATCGGATGGGCGTTATTTACATGTCCCGATATATTAATAATAGACGTGCAAAAGGTTGCAGAACCTTGAAAACTTCAAAAATTAATATAACTATCTAATAAAATAGAAATAAAATATAATAAACGAAATACAATAAGCAAATTTGTGGCGCGTTCGTCTGTTATTATTAGCTTTTTATAGACTATGGAAACCATTTTAATATTCACTAAAGGCTCAATCTCTTTCAGATATTATTATTAGGTACTAAGCGAAATAATTTTATTGTAATAAAATATAAGAGTAATGATATAAATTATGTATAATAATGAATGGTGCATTATATCTCCAAATATAAAATGTTAGGTTTCTAAACAAAGGTGCGTGGATCGGAACAACATAATGGTAAAAAAAATATTTACAGCATAAGTTTAAAAATATACACCGCGATGTTGTTTGGATCATGGCTGTATCCTAAATTTCTATATATATATGTACAGATGCGTATAAATATTGGTGTAGAAATGATAAGCATTTTATTTTTGTCTGTCGTTAATAATAATTATGATACAATTTAATAATTCTAGATTAACATTCGTAATTTTGAGTTGATAAATAATTTAATACGAAAATATATTTAAATGTATTCAAAGTGTAAGGTACGTTTAGGAATTTAATTAATTTACTGCGTCACTTAAACTTTTATTTAATATTATATTCTGGTTTTGTTTTTTGCTCCAATTAAAATATTTCGTTTTGAGTTTAATTATAAACTTCTTATTGTCAATAGTGAGATCTGCAAAATGATTAAATATTAGTGTGTGATATTTTTAACGTAATTTCTAAATGTTGAGTTTGTTTTGCAAGTACATAGATTTGAAGAACTAGTCTTAGCGACCTTGATTTTGACAAGTTGAAGGTCACTTGTTATAATTTGTAGCTGTGAATACATTTATTACATGAGATTTACGTTTCATGACATTATAAGTCTCGGCAAAAAACTATATACGACTCGAATATGAAATGGAAAAAATATATACTAGATACGTCGATATTCTAACATGTAATAACTTTTAACATAGTTTCCGGGTGTTTTTATGATACTTTAAGAACATTTTAACATCTATTGTCGTTCAAATAAAACTTCATTAGAGAACGTAACGTAACTTCATGCCGGTAATCCTCGAAGGGTTAGGTTGAGGAGTGCAGTACGCTCCCATGTTTCACCCGTTACGTTTATGTCCAATGGAGTAGGTGGTGAACCTATTGCCATACACCGGGCACGGATCCAGTCTCCGAGTCACTAATAGAAATTCTAAATTAGAAAAATCCCATAATACCCGACCCGGGATTTGAACCCAGGACCTCTCTATTGGCAGTCGTGCTTGCAACCACTCGACCAACGAGGCAGTCTATACACGCATATATACATTTATGAACATAAAATATTAAGTAATCCTGTTCCTTCTAGGTGTTATATTTATATTAATTTGCATGGAGATTATGTTGATATAAAAAGTCAACTTGTTATAAAAAAGTGTGGGTTGAGGTTGAGTGGATATATTATTATATATTTATGTATATAGTAAATCGATCAGATATATCAAATATGTTCGTACCGTTACAAGAACTGTTCGTTATTTAAACTTGCCGTTTGATTAGTTGTACCTTCGGCTTTCGTGAACATAAAAACGTGTTAATGCCTACAATTTAGGCGTTCAGTAATCTTTAATAATCTGTGGCTCTAAGTAGTATCTGACCGTTATTTAGGTTCCGACTGAAGCTGATCAAAGATCTTGGTTATAGAAGCAATTTCCGTTTTATTCTTTTAAATGATTTATGGAGGACTACGGCCTTAACCCTCTCAATATGGGAGGAGACTCATATTCCAACAGTGGAATGTTAATGGGTCGATAAAAAAAAAAAAAAAAAAAAATGATTTATATCGACTAAAACATGCCTGAAACTTCGTCTCAGACGAAATTGGAGTACCTTAGTCAGTTGGACATATGTATGTACATATGTGTTTCCAATATTGTATGCAATGTATCCAGTGTAGGTATACTATTTTTTCTATAATGAATTATATTTTTAAATGAACGTAACATCACGCCTGTCATCCTCGAAGGGGTAGGCAGAGGAGTGTAGTAGTACACTTCCCACATATCACCAGTTACGTCTACGTCCCATGGAATAGGTGTTGAGTCTATTGCCATAAACCGGGCACAGACCAGACTCCGAATCACTACCAGAAAATCTAAATTAGAAAAATCGAATAGTACCCGACTTGGGATTCGAACCCAGGAACTCCCGATCAGCATTCGCGCTTACAACCATTCGACCAACGTGGCAGGCAACGAGGTATTATTAAATAAATTGAAGTATTACACTTATTATGATCAAACATGGTGTGAAACACAAAAATTTGCGATTTCAGCGTAAAAAAATTGTAACACATTTTAACTATAGTACATATTTTGCTGAAATATAGTTAGGCTCCCAATAGATGGTACGGTTCGGTTTCGGTTTCAATTTCAGCTAATAATCAAGTTGTAATGAGACACTAGCTACATTAAAACCGTAACGGTTTAACTCACGTACGTTTTTCGGGACCGTCCGACTAGTTTCGGACCTGTACGAGGTCCTTCCTCGTGAGCACTCGTCGCTTGCAGCGAGGTCGCGGCGGAGACTGCCATAAAATTATTAAATGTACAACAGTGCTGTTTATTCCTTAAAGCATACACAAAAAATGGTAGGCATATTATATTAAGGCACTAATATATTTTCATATAATAATACATTAAAATACACTCGAATCACGTTGAAAGGCTTACGGCGTTAGACGTCTAAAGATGTTTTGGCTACGAAAGTTAAATGTAAACAAAGGATTTCTTTATGAGTCCAAACATCGAATTCCGCGTTCAAAAAATCAAGAGATATTTTATTGCTATATTTAAAATCTAAATTCCAAAATATGCGAGTTCATATATTACAAAAAGTCTTGTACAGACGAACGATCTATTTTTACTTTCGCAAAAGAACATAGAAGCAAACTGATATGTCTACTATTCTTCACGTGTTGTTCCTTCTCAATCGTGAAGAATTATTATTAATCCATCGTCACGCTAGAACCTTTATACTGCTAGCAGACAGCACCGAGCAGTACGGCAGCAGTAAGTCTACAAGTGACAGCCTAGTGGTTGAGAATACAGCCTCTCACTCCGGGGGTGCTGGCTTCAAATCCATGACGCGCACCTCTATACAAAAGCTCGAATCAAATTTAAATATCACTTGCTAACGGTGAAGGAAAGCGTCGTGAGGAAACCTGCACACCTTAGAATTTATAAAAAAAAAATTCTAAGGTGTGCGAGATCCGCCAACCCTTAATCCTCTAAATATGAGAGGAGACCCATATTCCAACAGTGGAATGTTAATGAGTCGATTATTATTATTTTTATTATAAGTCTAAAAGTATAAAGATACCTGGCACTAGGGGATTTACGCCCAATGGTAAATTGGCAAGTACCGTTATTCACTAAGGTCCAAGGCAACATAGAGCAACTCTATCAGACGTGCATGCTGTTCCCTCAATAAGATAAAAATAATTACATAAAAGGTAATTCTGTTATCTGCGCACTAATAAATAACTTCCAGTCAATAATAATAACTGGTATCTCGTCGCCCTAGCGTCATTGGTGGCAACTAAATTCCGCGTGTCATAGACGACGATGCAGCGAGTGAAATATGACGGGCTGATAACGAAAAATGTAGGTCAGTTGCAGGAATAACTTGCACCCGCATTGCAGCGAGTGCAACGTTGCAAGCTCAATAAAACAACTGTTTTATTAACTATTGACTGTTTTGTTACATAACTAGAATTTTAACCACGTTACCGTCGTTCGCTAATAATTAGTCAGTTTTCATTACGTATTAAAAATAAAAAAAATTAATCGATGCATTTGTCATTCTGCTGTTGGAATATGGGTTTCCTCCTGAGAGGGTTAGGTCCATAGTCTGCCACGCTGGTCAAGTGCGGGTTGGTAGACTTCACACACCTTAGAAACTTTTTTTTTTATAAATTCTAAGGCGTGCAGGTTACCTAACAATGTTTTCCTTCACCGTTAGCAAGTGGTATTTAAATTTAAAACGCACTTTTCTAAAGAGGTGCGCGCCATGGATTTGAACCCGGCATCCCCGGAGTGAGAGGCTGAATTCTTTACCATTAGGCTATCACTGCTTTCAGTATGTGTTATATGAAAATTTGAAATATCATATTAGTATGTTAATAATACATTTAGTAAAAATCTAAATCAGGTTATGAAAATGTGAATATATAATATAGGCGAATGTATTAAAAATAAATTCCAAAAAAACTCTGTGTATTCTTTGAGTTTCAAATCTTCACCCTTACTGATCTACTTTAGCTAAGTCGGAGTTAATTTTACAGTACCTATAATGCGGTTTTCCGAAATGTCTTTCTTAAATTAGTATGAACTATTTTATTCGCTACATTTGTTTCTTCACGGCTTACAAATGGCTCCCTGAGACTTCGGTCAACGTTCAGTCATTGTCTAAATGAAATGGATCGTTAAGGAAAAATATTTAGCATCTTCAACCCTTTCATCTTTGCAACATTACACGTGGGTCTCCGCTAAGAATGAGACGCATCACTGCAGTCATCTTCTACTCTGGCCAATTCTGCCAGTGTGCACATGGCCAGCGTAGCAGCCTATTCCCTTAACTCTTCTATATTCTGAACAAAACCTCTGGCCCAACAGTGGAACCGTAAAAGAATTGATGATGATTTATTAATTAATTTCTCTACAGCAACACAAAAACACAGGTATTAATTAAGGAATCGTGATAATAACATAATTATGTTAATTCTATAAGGTCGTCTCATCGCAATAATAGGTTATCAAAGCTTGTAAATATAGGTGTTTTTAAAGTTTAAAAAGTTACTAGATTAAAGTTACGTTAGACATTGTAACGTTCACTGTTCACCTGTCTTAATAATTTGATAAATAAATATGTATTGTGAAACACGCATATTCTGCATGTGATTGTTTATAGCTTAAATTTAATGGAGGAATGTATTGATACGAAGGAATTACGTAATATTTCGTCGAGCGACGAATGAGGCTTTCTGTACGTTAATTATTTGTCTTACGAACTGATTGTCTGGCGGTAAGCAGATGATAGAGATTGGAATACGAACAACCTGATGTTAGGACCATAGGCTTTTTAAATGTGAGTAAAAGTGTACCGGCTTAACTCACGTACGTTTTTCGGGATGGCCCGACTAGTTTCGGACCTGTACGAGGTCCTTCCTCATGAGCTACCGCCGTTTGCAGCGAGGTCGCGACGGAGGCTGTTCTTTTTAAATGCGTTCAATTTAATTTCTTTATTTAAAGATCCTTCTCTGTAGCTGCTTTTACCTACTTGGGATTCGATACTTCTGTACATTAATCGGACTCAGTGTTCAGAATTTTAAAATCCTATTGGATATAAAATCAATTTGTAAGTAAATATATCAGCCGTATTTTTTTTATGTCGACTCTAATTCTTACTTTCATATAATACTAAATATTGGTTTGTTATATTTCTTTTACATGTTTTACAGATCTCTTTCTTCTATAGTACATTCTTTCTAGGAAAGCTTGGCTCGAAGACATTGCTTCCCTAGTAAGACCACCTTCTGTATACACAGTGTTTACAAATTTATCTTCAATTTATCTTTAATAATACAATAAGTTCCAACGATACAAATGTGTTACCCGACCTCCGCAAACCGATGTAGTGGTATCTCAGAGTACTTATTCGATGTACTTCCTGGTTTACAGATAATATCGACCACAACCGTCATGCCACTGGTAGAACATGTATACAGTTAGCCCCGGGCAGTACCACTCCTACTCAATTTCTACCGTTATTATTAGAACTCTTTACGTGTTGGTCTGTAGGGTATAGTTGTCGGGTTAATTATGCGATAGAAGCATTTATTTTAGAAGAAACAACGTGACTGTTGGCTACTTCGAATAAGACAGATATTATGTAGCCTACTGTACTCATATTAACATACATTCAATGGAATAATGAATGCTAATAATCCGATTTGTGCACTTCTATGAAGAATTAGTACTATGTATATAACTAACGATGTTACTAGCTTTTAACGCTAATAGGCTAATTGACACTCATAGTCAGATTTCTGTAGCTCTGTTCGAGGCCGGTTTCACATTGTACATACAAGGTAGTTCCTCGTAAGCAATACTGTATAAAATAAATAACCAGTATTCTTTAGCAGCTTGTTAGATGGGCTCGGCAGTTCACGGCTTTATTAGCACAGAAGATGAAAATACTAACCAATCCTTTCTAATTAGGAGAGTCGTGTATACAGAAAAATACCATTAAAATGTTGCCGTATGACAAATACGTTGTGTCTAAAATAAATAAAAGAAATTAAATGTAAAAAAGCTTTTATGAACGTTATAAAACAATGCATATTTTATGAAACAGTGAGGAATTGCAAGCAACAAAGTCATAAGTATGTCGCGTAGGTGGTACTTATAAATATTGTCTTACTTGTCACCATATTTGGCATTCGTAATTTGCGTTTGAAATTAAGTAGTGTAAAAAAGCTTGTCGCAGAATATGCAAACAAAAATATATTTTTTACATGTCACTAAATAACATAATCCAGAATCAGGAAGTGGACGGAAACCAATGACCTTTGATCGAAATATTATAGATAAGGTCATGGAAATAAACCTTGAGTACCTATATTTGACATATTAAATCTCATAATCTCTGATCGAAGCTTTAATTATAGAATATACGTCCTTGTATTGTTTGTGTTTGTTAGCGTTTCATCTTTCCCGTCGGGAACAAATTAATTCCAATATAAGATAAATTTATCTATTTGACGCGCGATTTGGCGCGAAACTTGGCACAGATGTAAAAAGATAACAATGCGAAAATGGCATGTTTTTAATCTACAAACCTATTTGTAGGTACATGAAATTTCTTGTAATAGATGCATAGATATGCATCTTTAAGGGTCCTTTCAAATAGACCGGCACGGAGAGCAGAGTAGATTTTGACTCAATTTAAAATGAAAGTTTAGGACATTTCATTAAATTGTATTTATATTTTGAATGTTTTATGGCGAGATAATGCAACTGCGGTGTCACAATACTATTGAAATATAAAAAGAAATTTTATTTAAACGTGTTGAAGTATGTAGCAAAATGTTGAAGTTCTATTTTCAATACGATTAAAATTTACTGTGCTCTCCAATCCGGTACGAAAGGGCGTTAAAACTTATATTTTACCAAAAAATATAGGGACATATACATATGTTTCTTTAAGTAATTGGAGGCTAACAAGTGTGAGCATTGTTATGATTTCACAAACAAATAAAAGTGACCCTTGACATTAAACACGCTTCTTTGAGATCTTTGAATGTGCTGAATACAGATAACAAATAATGGAGTTAAAGGTACATCAAAAATCAAATATGGCTACCACGTTAGGGAAACAGCACACGACTATATTTGAATACAACAATTATATATCAATATACCAGTAATTATATAAAGTTTTGTGGAGTTTGGGTGTAATTCTTGTTTAAATTATGGAATAATTATATTGACAGTATATATAAAAATGCGGCTAAGTGCTTTTTATGTATAAACATACATATGTTTTAAGTAAGTTAGATTTGAAATTGATATAAAATTTAGGTAACCCTAGGAGGTGCTTTTTGTTATTCAAATTTTGAAATCAAAAGTTCAAATTTTATTATTTTATCTATACAGTTCTCTAATAAGGCATGTTTATATCAAATCGAACCTAGAATAATTGTTATTATCATAATATTGTGACGCCAAGTCCCTTAAAGGGTAGGTAGAGGGTAGCAAGATTCAAATATCTATCCTTACAACTCTGATGCGCATCTTCGATATGCATTACTCTCAGTTCTGGAGATTCCTTTCATTGTAGGAAACATGTACTGAGTTTTTAAAATCAATATTTGTGTACGTGGGAGTGTACTACACTCCTCTGCCTACCCTTTTCAGGATTACAGTCATGATGTTACGTTCCAATATTTGTAATTTAAGAAGAATGTACGTAAGTGATATTGAAACGTAGTTTAATGATGACAAATTTATCGAACCTTACGAGTACGCCTATTTCGTTGGCCCATGAATATAATTCATAGTTATGTATGTCGAGGCCGGTATCAATACACGGTACATATCTGGGTTAAGTTCGTGAATACGATAACGCGGTATCGAGAAAATCAAGTTAGTTATTTTAGAAGCGCGGTTATTTGTGTTGCGATTAGAACACTGTTTGACTTTTCGTGTTGTTGAACATCACTAAATACTAATAAATTATTACATATTTGTATTTTGATGCGTTCTTATCAAGATTGGCCCTGAGTATGTTGTACGTAGTAGTGGATTTGTTTAGATGTTGGACCCCGGACTAATCAACTTTATACGATAATTAGGTCAGTTGCATTCATGTTGATAGAGAATTTGATCAGATATAGGCTTTAAAATAAACTTAACACCACGCTTGTAATCTCAGAAGAGATAGGCAGAGGAATGTGATATATTTCCACGTTTCACCCGCTACGTTTACGTCCCGCCATCGAATAAGGAGTGAGTCTATTTCTGTATATTGTGCACAAAATCAAAGTTCGAGCCACTACCAGAAATTCCTATGAGAAAATTTAAGTTAGAAGGTCTCAGTAGTCAGTAGTGCCCATCCCAGAATCGAACCTAGGGCGTCTCATTAGCAGTCCCGCTTGCACCCACTGGACCAACGAGGTAGTCACATGTTTGTGTATTTATGTATGTTCTCTGCGTTGTCTACAGCGGTTTGTGGTCTGATGCTGGGCACAAGATTAGGTTTTCTGGAGCGTTGGATGTCAGGGCGGGCGGCTGCCCTTGCCTCAGCCGTGAAAGCCCATTTCCGCGCCCAACGCGACTCGTACTACGGCGCACCGTTATGGAAGTTCATGCCGACAACCCTTTACAAGACTTTTGTTAAAAGCGAGGAGACGATCCACATGTGAGTTAAATAGCACGCTTAAGTAGAAAGTAATATCTCTTGAGACAAATCAGTTTCATAGACAATAATTAGTTTGTTTGTCTATATTGCTTTTAAACGTGTTCGTATTTATGCTTTGAATGTGTAGCAGTAAGCCCAGTTTGTAGGTTTTTTTATCGTTTCTAAGCAAGCTTTGACATTCGCTCTTTGCTTGCTAATAGGTGCGTATTAAAACCAGTTAGATTAGTAATATATTACGCAGATCAGATTGTTCATAAAATAGTTTCGAATTTAGATCACCTAGATTGAGAAAACCTAGTTTTAGACGAGAAATGAGCGCAAAATGATTTTCGTATTTCACAAGTTTTCGTAATACGATGTTTTTATTAGATCTTAGAATTTAAATCAAACTTGACCCTAACCTCATGTTATTTGTAATAATATTTATAGTTGTGTTCCGGTAGGATAGTATCGGAGTTGATGGAAGAAGCCAAGTCGCGGACGCGCGGCTCCGCGCAAGATGACGCCATGCAAGAAATCTTCCTCAAGATACTCGCCAACCCTGAACTTGATACGCGCGATAAAAAAGCGGCAGTCATTGATTTTATCACCGCTGGCATTGAGACGGTCAGTATGATACGGGCTGAGGGGTGATCGCTATGTCTGCCAGACGAACTTATGATAAGCTTTTTGGCTGGCCGGCTTATGTGTCAGACCCATTAGTGAGCGGACTGTTTTTTCTTTCTTCTCAAGTTACTATTATTGTGACGTACAGTCTTTATTCTTGACAGGCGAGCTAAAGTATTATGTTTTTACAGCCGAAGTGCATTGTAAATTTCTTGTATAATCGTTAATGGATCGCTGCCTTAACGTCCGTTCTCAATTCTAACATAATATGGACGTCGTATAGACTTACTGCTTGGATAGACTGGTGTTATTCGCTAGTAGGATATGGGTTTAATTAGTAACATTTTGCATATCGAAGTTTGCATAACTGTTAAGGATACAACCCTCGAGGTGACCCGGTTGTTAAAGCACTTGTATGCTGATTTGGTGATTATGTATTTCTATTAATTGGAATTATGGTTCATTTATCAGGTATAATCGCATTCCTAAATAGTTTTATTCCATACATTAACATAATACGTCATACCAAAACACAACCATTTTATTATTTCATTTGGCAACTCCGTGAACAGGATTTATTTATTGATGTAACATGTAAATGAAAATGTCTAATTTTGGAAATGTTATTATTTGTTAATCGCTTAAATTCAATTATTTTGTAACAATCTTTTTACATTCTCATTGGTATGTAGAAATATGTAATTGCTTTATATTGTTGCAGTTGGCAAACAGCTTGGTGTTTCTGCTGTACCTGCTAAGTGGTAGACCGGACTGGCAGCAGAGGATTCGCTCAGAGCTTCCGTCTTGCGGGGAACTGCGGATTGAAGAGCTGTATTCCGCGCCATCTATCAAAGCGGCCACCAACGAAGCCTTCAGACTGTTGCCCACCGCACCTTTCTTGGCTCGTCTTTTAGACGTTCCGATGATAATTGGAGACCACAGACTACCATCAGGCGTAAGAATACAGTTTCCATATTACAATCTCATTAGTTGTGTAATTAATTCAGTATCATTATTATTATTTGGTCTATGACATGCATGAAATGCTTTACCAGTAGGTCTAGGTAGGTCTAGGTCTAGCTAGAATAGGAATAAGAAGATAATTTTGGCGTGTAATTAATATTATTGGTAAAATCTATTGTAAAATTGTAAAATCTATCTTAGAAGATGGCTACCATACACACACGCCCGAGTTGCGGGGGATTATAATTTGGCTTTCCTTAACACTTGATTAGTATTATTCTTGGTGTCTTGGGACTAAAAAATCGTACAGCCACTTTTTTTGTAATTTGTTCTTCGGTGTTTTATACATACTTCTTTAACCGCTATGCTAAATTTTCCCGCGCTTTTTTTATTTTTTTTCAATGACGTCGATTTTAGCTTAACGTAACTTCAACAACTTAAGTAGCCAAAACTTTAACCAAAAATAGCATAGATTATAGAAAATAGATGTAGTAATGATTTATTTGTCATTTTTCCTTAAAATATTTTTTACCTCTAGGTATCTAGCGTAATTACGCAATCCACGCTCAATATCAGCTGAAAGTCAGCTTATACGTTGCTTTTGCCTACTATTAATGTAAACAGTGGAATTTAAGATTATATTATTTGGACCCTATTTTGTACTTTGTTATTTACTTAATAAATACTAGCATTTTGTTTTTGATCTACAACAAGGGTTATTATAATTAGATAAGATAGTTATTAGTTGTTATGAATATTATTCGATAATGAGTAAACTGCTTCGAATCTTTTGTATTTGTCGGAGTAAATAACTCCAATGTCCACTTCTATTTCCTTTAAACAATATGTATCTCATACACGGTCATCAGTAAAAATATAGTATGTTTTGTCATGGTTCCCCATTCTTTTATAATAGAGAGAATTATTTAAAAATACTGTCTATACAGCAAGAACAGAGACTGCAGAGAAAAATGGAGGCACGCAGGCGGACAGGAGTCAGACACATGCCGTGCTGCAAATCCTTGCTGCTTATGATCTTTAGTCTCTATACTTCCAATGAAAACTAATAAATTCTTGATCCCTTTGACTCTTGATGATCTAAAACAAGAAGGTAAATTAGCGATGATCGTTAGAGACTAAAGCGACATCTACAGTTATATAGATACTACTTTATCACTTTCACCCATTAACGTCATGCTACAGATCCTGAATCTATTCCTGTAAGTAGAGAAAGTCTTACCATGTGTTAGGGCTACAATTTACTCGTGAAGGTCTCGTATCGAAATATTGATTGTAATATATTTGGTCCAATTGAGTTAAGATGCCCATAACATGTCATGTAAATCTACCAATAAACGCTCTCTGTTTATTGGTAGATTTGTGTCAAGTTGATTGATATTTGTGTCAAGAGTATCGAAATGGACGGGACACGTTGATGAGCAAATTAATCATTGAATACGTAGATATATGCGACTGCTGCATGTTGCGGCTAACTAGCAACACGATTATTGAAAGGATTTGATTGTAACCAATGCACGTCTACTTTTTTTTTTCAATATTCTTATATCGATATTTTTTTTAACAGTTATATTCCTCTATGAATATTTCATTCACTCGATCATTTGCATTATACTAAAATAAATTTAATCCGAACAAAAAATATGATCAAATCGAGGCTTGACAATGTCGTCTAATAAAAATAGTTTCGAGAAATACGAGACACGAGCATTCGTTACATAAAGCGTAGAAGTGAACGTGAGACCAGGCATGTATAATATTGTTTAAATTTTAGTCTTAGCGATGCGGAATTTTTTGAGCTTGCGCTAATGAATATTTATATAATAAAATGAATTAGAGTTACGAATGATACAATGTTTTTATGTTCTATTTTATTACGTTGTTTTGAATTCCAGACGTTTGTGTTGGCGCACACGGGCGCGGCTTGTCGTCGGGAGGAGAATTTCTGGCGCCCGAACGAATACCTCCCGGAACGCTGGACCAACGTCCGCGAGCCGCACGCCGCGGCGCTCGTGGCTCCCTTTGGCCGGGGACGCAGGATGTGCCCCGGGAAGCGATTCGTTGAACTGGAGTTGCACCTGATTCTTGCTAAAGTAAGTTTATACTGATCTTTTCATCATCGTCACATCGACTTCCAATGATTCACTGCTGTACATAGCCTTTGCCGAGATGTATGGAAATGGCTCCAACAGCCATTTTGTATAATTTGATGTTTTTTAAAGGTTTTTATATCAATAAGCATAATCAAAAGAGCATCAAAACAACATCGAAAGAAGAAATGACCTACCTATATTCAAATGACATCCGTATTCTGTAAACCCTAGTAAGTTGATTCCAATTTTGGTAGACCCGCCTTTAATAGAAAACCCTATAGAATTTCTGGTCCTTTTCAGCAAATAAGTGAATCAATAGTGATGTGAGGTCTTTGTAATTAGTGAGATGTTTTAAAAAAATAAACAACAGCTGATTGAGATGTATTAGGGTCGACAGGAAAGGGTTTTTCTATTTTGAAATTTCTTGTAGTGACTTGGATTATACCCGGTGTATGGCAATAAGTTCACCTCTATTTCATAGAGAGACAAAACCGTAACTGGTGAAGGGTGGAAGTGTACTATGCTATTCTGCCAACCTCTTCGGGGATCACGCATGTTAAGTTAAAAAAAATGTTACCAGCTTGAAAATGAATAGGGTTACACTATATGTGATAATTTCGTAATTAACGCTGAAAAGGTGTATATACTCACATAGTTGTGGTGGCATACGATTCTTACTTAATTAATCAATTTAAATTGTTCTTGTCTCAGTACTTCCCCCAATTCCCTAACGTATTTTTAGTATACAAACATTTCTTTTTGTTATTTGTGTCACTGTTATAAATATGACGATTCGATTTAATTACTAAAACAAAACAATGATAATGGTATTTGTGCACTAAAGTTACTTTCTCGCTAATCTGGCTGTCCAGTTGCTATTAATGCGATGACTGCGTCATAATTATACTATTATTGCAAGTGACAATGTCATAGTGCGCCCTGATTGCCCAAGGAGTAAATTAATTTTTTTTTTAATTATGAAGCACATATATTTTTAAAAAATTATGAGAGCATGAAAATAAAAGAGGACTTATGATTTCTTTGATTAAGTATATCTCGTTTTTTTGCAGATACTACAGCAATGGCGGGTAGAGTTCGACGGCGAGCTAGATATTCAGTTCGATTTCCTTCTGTCACCAAAGTCACCAGTGTCACTGCGGCTAGTCGAGTGGTAGGAACAGGATACGGTTTAGTTACGCAATGTCAAAAATAAACATGATGCGTCGCGTTATTTTTAAACATGATTATTGCTTATATTCATAAACATATTTACTGATTCGTTTAATCGTGTTCTTAAATATGCCTGCAGTGAATTAGATTTATTTTACGATACACGTGTTAATGGGTGAAATAGAGTTTTTTTATAAGTAATAAGTACATTATGTCTATAGTTTGTTGTGATTAGTGATGAAAATGTAATTTGTTTATTTCTGCTGTAATGTATGATAAACAAGCATCGAATAACTTTTGCACGTGCAGAAATTTGCAAAAGCTTTTTCAACGTTGTCATGACATCATTTTTTCTGGTCAGTATACTATTTGCGCAAGCTTCTTTTAACCGTTTACATCGACGAGTAGACGATGACGTTGTCACTATATGAATATTGACGTTTGTATAGCATGATGCCATCGAGGTTGCCATGACAGAATTCGATTTAGGTTGAATAAGTCTTACAGGGTACTGGCACGGGCTGCTCAATATGCACACTTCTTTCTACATTGGAAAGAACTGTTCACAAATTATTTTCATAGTTAAGTATTTTTGTATTTACATCGTATGCTAGAGTTAGTTGTAACTTTACATCGTAGTAAAATATGGCTGTGTTAATATCAAAAATCATAATTTATATAAATATTATGAACCGTGAATACCTCCTTTAATAAAGACTGCACGCACACGCAATCGCTCGCATTTGTTTTTTAGTTTAAATATTAAATCATGAAACAGTGTGAAAATTACACTTGACGCTGGAATTTGCTGTTGTACGTTTGACTAAAGACTTAAATTGATTCATTTCGTCATTAAAATCAATGGCATTTAAAATTCCCCTAAGTGTATGTAAAAATTAAAAATTGATTTGTATCGTCTAAATTTGATTCGTTTCGTTTATTCAATTGCTTCTAAAATTTTTAACAAGTGTAAATGAAAATTAATAATAGATTTTTATCGTACAGTTATATTGCATCCAGCTATACTTTGAATTTCTGAAACCAAATTATATTCTCACACTCAATTGTTTTAAGTCTAAAAAATATGTAACGCGATTTTATTTTTGCAGATGTTATCATTAATAATATAAAACTTGATATCATTTATTTAGGTTTTATTTTTCTGTTTTGTTTTAATAACCCTAATAAAAGATTACAAGAACTGTGGGAAGGCAGAAAGCATAGCGTAAAGAAAACAGTTGTTATAGATTTTAAGGTAAAATGAAAGAAATAATATCAAAAGTATGTTATTCCACTTTGTTCCATGTAGTTCACGATACGAGTACATTTGCAAGTTGGGTAAAGACAATTCAGAAAAAAAATCTTAATTTTTTAAAACCTTACCCAGGTATGTTCTACTTTGATTTGTAATAATTCGTATCGAGATTGACATTTAATATTTTGATATTACATTGGCTTAAAAATATTTTCATATCTCATGTTCATTCACTTAAATAAAAAAACAAATACTTATTGCTGGTTTTGCTCCTCTACTGATCGATTTCAAATTCGTACCTTTGACAGATCGCACTGGAACTTGAGCTGTTATGCTTAGCGACTGAAACGCCTACCCATTAATATATGTTTATTGTTATTTTATAAATTGCATTTCGTGTCATGTAACCTAATCCCACTGTAATCAAATGTTGTTATAGTCGTAAGTTTAATTTTAACTATTTTCGTAGCAGTTATGTAATTTTCCCAAGTATATCATTCCTGTACTTTAATTGTAACCCATGAACTCCCAATTTTATTCGTTCATAAGTTATTTACTTATCGTGTTAATAATCTTAAGCTGTTTTCAGAGCAGAATATAGTGATATATCTTTTCCAATTACGTTAAAATTAATTATTATATAAATTATTACAGTTCTCGGTGTTTTATTTCAACGTCAAGAATCTTTCTAAAAGCTAAACTAAAAAGCATACTTTTGGAAAAAGCCGGCCCGCATGTATAGAGTTATGAATGCAGAAGATTTACGTTAAGTTTTTCATAGAGATATTTGGTACTCGGTGTTCTCTACCTACCCCGTAATAAACTTGTCGTAATGATATATTTATCCATCCATTATCCATCAGCTTTTGGCAGTTGATCTATTGCTAAACATACGAGTAGACCTCTTCTAATTGGTGTTACTCGCAGTAAGGGACCTACGGTCTTTTAATAGAGCCGCGGCCGCTGTCGGACGGTCTTTCTTACCCCTTCGGTTACCGATTGTTCTAGCGATGTGACCTTCCCATTTCCACTTCTATTTATTAATTTTAATTTCGTCGGTGATCTTTGTTTTTCTATAGATTTTGTTATTTTGATAACAATAATCCATACTAAGTATTAGACAGATACACTTTCGCATTTATAATATTATATGAAAGCGAAAGCGTGCCTGTCTTTCTGTTACCTTTTCTCACACTTAAACCGCTGAACTGATTTAGATAAAATTTGTTACAGAGATTGTTTGAATCCCGGGAAAGGACATAAGCTACCTTTCATTGCGAACAAAAAAAAATTAAGGGGTTCAAATAGGGGATGAAAGTTTGTATGGAGTTCGTGATTATCGAAAATAAAACAATAAAACTTTGTATTTAGACCCTTAATAAGAAGTTTATTTATTAAAAAGGCATACCAACTAAGTACATAAAAAAATCTTATCCTAATTTTAACCTAAAAATACATTCCATATATTATGTACTTAAATTAAAGGTTTGCACAACTTTCACAATCAATTAAGTCATAATCAAACAATACAGTAATTACTTAAAGTTAATCAATATTTGTTCTGGCATTTTTGCAATAATGACCTACATGGGGATGAAATAGTAGATGAAAGTTATCATGAAAGACCAAACAAATTTGTTTATGTTTACCATGCGCCTATTTCTTGTTGCAGGGCGGCGGCGAAATACAAACGAAATATCCTAAAAAGGTCAAAATGCTGCTTAAAGCAACTATTCAACGCGACAGAGTCGCGGGCAAAAGTTAATTCATACTAAAAAAGGAAACTCAATAAATCTTTTGAAGATATGTGAATGTATAGGCTAATTTAATTTTACATAAATTTGTTGAATAAAACGGTCACTTTCACACAAAACAACATTTCATGTTTTCAATTATTTCAAAAATAATTATCACCAATTATTTTTAGCTTCCTTATTTAACTATCTGTGGTTATTGTGATTTGACACCTTGTTATCAGTAATGTCATTGATAAGGTGATGTTACCAAGTGGTTACTTTATTTTAATATTAATTGCAATAAAGGAAAGTTTTCTGATCAACACAGTACCACGTAGTAAGTGGAAGAGACTGTATCTTTTAAACAATTCGTAAGGTTTCTCTGAAATACTAGTTTTGTTATTCTGATTGCCGGGAAAATGAAGTTTTGCGCGAATCTTTCTTTCATGTTTACGGAGGGCTCTACTATTTTAGAACGGTATGCGTTGGCTAGAATAGCCGGTTTCAAGGCTGTTGAAACTGGGTTTCCCTTTGGGCATACGTTGGAACAAGTACGAGAAGCCAAAGAAAATTCTGGAGTAGAACAGGTTTTGATTAACTTGAAAACTGGTAAGATTTTTCTTTACCATAAGACGTAAAAAGTTCTCATTACTTACTTGTAAGATTGTATTATAGGTATATTGTATTTGCTTTATTTCTGTTATAGGAGATTTAAGTAAAGGTGAATTAGGGGTGACAGCAGTCCCAGGAAAAGAGAATGAATTCAAAGACAACTTGCTTATTACCGTTGACTATGCAAAGGCTGTGGGTGCTCGGAAAATTCACATTATGGCAGGTAAACTGGATACGGTCACACCCAAGAACTGGGAGACTTATGAAAGCAACTTGAAATATGCAGCTGGTGTACTGAAAGCTGAGAATTTAATTGGAGTAATAGAGCCTATTAATCAACATTCTGTTCCCAAATATTTTCTCAGTGACTTTGGCAAAGGTAAGTTTTCGTTGATTCATTCATATTTTGAAATTGTAGCCATCTAATTGACTTTTTTCGTGGAATGTGGTTATTGCACATAACCACAGTAAATGTGAGTCAATGACAAATTTTTATCGAATATGTTCATTTTTTTAATCATTCTTGATGTATGATTAATCTTTGTGTTTTTGTGACTTACAACACCTGGAGTGGCTCAGTTTAGTCACATATCAACATTTTTGCCCTTTTTCATTTTCATCCTTACGAGAGCTTTTTGTTTTAGCTAATCTGCACCTGTGCAGTAATATGGTACAACATGCTACTTTTTAGAGTAAACATATAATGACTTATCAATTATTTTTAATACATGGGCTAACTACTTGATGTTGGCAACCCAGATAAAAAGCCCACCTACACAGACATTAATTACTTTGTATATGAACATCAAATCTATTTATTTGCAAGACGATATACTTGTCAATGGTAAAAATGTAAACTAAGGGTGAAGCACTAGTGGCTAAAGGTTTTTCATAGAGTGGACATTAGCAGAAGCAATATTAGAGGCAACACATATGTATGTTTGTACATGTTGTCTATACTTGTCCTATTTGTTAAAAATTTTTGTTTCTTTATATGTACCTTGTTATGTGGTAAATAAATTACCATTCATATTATAATTTTGTTTCTCAGCTGTGGATATAATAAAACGAATTGATAGCACACATTTAAAACTACAGCTGGATGTGTTTCATCTGCAACATATATGTGGAGACCTGTCTCATAATATTAAAAATTTGATGCCTTATGTAGGGCATATACAGGTAATTAACAAAAACAAATGTTTAGTTTTATTACCAGGATGATGGGTTAGAAACAAACTGGATTGAATCAAGCTCTGTCAGAATATTTTATTTCTATTTATTTTTGCAATGACAATATTTTATAAAACAAGGCAGGTTCATCTTAAAAAAGTTGATTTCATAACTTTTATATCATAGGATGAAATAAGTTGTAATTATTTTAAACAACAATTATTGTTCAGGTCAAGTAGGTTCAATACTGAAAAGAGTCATTTAGAATGTATGTTCACAAGCCCTCAGCTCTAATCTGTGCATCAATTCCTTCAATGAACTTTATTTTTATAGATTGCCCAAGTACCAAGCCGAAGTGAGCCAGATACACCAGGAGAAATCAATTACAAGTATTTACTTAAACATATAGAGAGCAGTGGCTACACTGATTGGATTGGTCTTGAGTACAAACCTGCAGGAGGCAGTGCAGAGGGGCTCAAATGGATCACAGAATATGGCTATTCTTTGTGATACAAAATATTCATTTATGTTGGTGGCCTTTTTGTTCAGATTTATATTGTGATCACAATCAATTTAACATGTTAAAGATATTAAGATATAAACAGATAAACTAAAATTAAAGACCGTTGTTCAGGCACTTTTGAACCCAAAAGTGATTCTTAACAGCATCTAGTGACAATCTCTCTTTGCTCGAATGCCGAAGAAGCTGAAATTGTAATAAATTGTCAATGTAGTTTGTACATAAATTTTGTATCTTGGCTTGTTTTACTATCGTTATTGTGTCATCAAGTAAGGTTCCTTACGAGGGAAAGCAAAGAACAAAGAGTGCCAAATGCATCTCTTTGAATAAATAGTATTTTGATTCAGCAAAAGAATTTATATACTTTTACATGGCCATCTAATGTAATATAATATTTGAAGACTGATTTGATTTTCACTAACTAAAGCATATATCCACACAACCAACCATGGATAATCCCAGCAGACAAACATTTCCTACATATGTGTATACCACACTGAGATTGTTGACAAAACTTAGGTAACTATAACACCTCTATTGTTATAATCATTTACCTTTGAAATGAGGTCCTTGGCTCCTTCTGGCACACACTCGGGATATGTGACGTCTAAAGCCAGGATTTTGGCAAGTCTTGTCTTGACCCTCACTTTCAAACGGAGGTTTGCCGACTAAGAATTCATAAAGCAACACCCCAATACACCAATGGTCAACTGATACATCATACACTTCTCGATTTATCATCTCCGGCGGAAGGTAATCCAGGGTGCCACACATGGTTTTTCGCCTGAAACATATGACATTTCACATTTTTAAATAATTTTGGAAAAATTAATTATATAATGAAGATTATATCCCAAATTTATTCATCATCACAAGTTTCATTCATGTTTAAAGGCTTAAAATTCAGGAGTGTTTTTAGAACTCATTGATGGTCACATGCAGAACTTCAATTTAACAATATTAACGCCAACGCTAACACCTAATACTTTTCACATTAGGACTATCATGTTTCTTCTTCAGAGACCTTATAACATACAAAATTATTACAACAATTACTGCCATACCTTTCTGATGGAGCATGCACTGACCATCCAAAATCAGCAAGTTTGAGGTCTCCATTGAATGCAACTAGAATGTTCTCTGGCTTTATATCTCTGTGTATGACATGCTGTTGATGGCAGTATTCCACTGCATCTGCAACCTGGAACAAAATATTTCAACTCATGGCATCTTTTGAATAAAATGCCTGAATTACATAATTAAAAACATAATATGAAGCAGTTATGAAAACGAAAAAAAATTTTGATAAAGATTTGTAACCAATATTCAAATAAAATGGCCTTTTGCAGTCTCAGAATTTTAATTCAGTTTTTTAAATAAAACAGTAGTTATTGTGACATAACTATAATAGTTAAGACATATGGGGTTGTAACACTTTTTGTAAATAATGGTATGTTCTAGAAGGATGTAGTACTTTTTTTTCAATCATCCATAGCTTTAGCAGTACATTTGAGGAATTCTTTGGGTCTTTTATTTATACTTTTAGGATACATTATTGGGCTTTTAGTAGGGATTCCTATTATTTTTTTAAATGAACTATAGTCTAAGATGCCAGTGACAACATAGTATTTTACTGGTGATATTATTGGAATATGGATATCCTCTCATAATGAGAGGGTTAAGGCCGTAGTCTGCCACACTGGCCAAATGCGGGTTGGCAGACTTCACACACTTTAGAATTTTTTTTTTATGTAAATTCTACTGTGCAGGTGTGCAGGTTTCACGATATTTTCCTTCATCGTTAGCAAGTGATATTTAAACTTAAAACTCACTTTTTGTAAAGAGGTGCGCGCCATGGATTTGAACCCAGCACCCC
>DWJK01000118.1:0-28282 GCA_018248815.1 Croniades pieria auraria
GGAATATGGGTCTCCTCTCATATTGAGAGGGTTAAGGCCGTAGTCCGCCACGCTGGCCAAGTGCGGGTTGGCAGACTTCACATACCTTAGAATTATTTTTTTTATAAATTCGAAGGTGTGCAGGTTTCCTCACGATGTTTTCCTTCACCTTTTAATCTTTCTTTATTAACAATATTATTATTTTTAGTACCTACTGTTATATTTGTATATTAAAACATTAATTGAGCAGGCTTTTTTGTGCGAATACCTATGCTGTAAGAATAAGTTATATATGTATGTATGTATATATTCAATGTTTAAACACTGCATTAAAAAACTTATCACACTACAGTAAGTTCTATCACATTTGGTTCAAATCTAACCGAGAGTAGCTATTTCATTGCCCCTGGGAATCATGTCGGAGTCAAGTTTTGATTATCTTCACAAACTGTTGTCTGCTTTAATCACCTGTTGTATTACAATGACGTTCGCACTCTACAAATATTGTATTAGTCATCACGCATACGTCTTATTACTATTCTATCGTCACGCCAGGTCTCTTACGGGTAGACAGAGGCTACTACGCGCGAAATATCTCTATTTTTACAAACCTGAAGTAACTATTCTTCATTCATCGCTCTATTCATACATGCAGGCCGGTTTCAGAGTTTTCTAAGTCCCACGTTAGCCAGTAACTGACCTACTCAAATTTGGTTAAGATAAGTGAGTCCTTGTCTCTCTCTCTCCGGTTCAGAAAACTAAGTGAATAAGCTGGAATGCCTTCGAAACTTATTCTTGAAATTCATATGTAGTATTTATAAATATGAGCATATTTTCGAACACCGCACAAAACTCAAACGGTTTCCAACTCGTCTTCATCAGAATATTTATATTTTATGTTCTTATACTGCCCTTTAATAAAGTACTCTTAAAAATTTAAAAGGAATTAATGATGATCCAATGGATTATGACTAACTCTATCAAAATCTCTTATCATGATATTCTCTCTTTTCTTCTTTCTATCACTAGTTTTTTAGTGCAGTGCTATTAATCGTATGGAAAACAATTGCCCTCGCTGTTCGACCTGGACAACCTTAAGAATATTTCTAAAAAGATGACAGTCTATCCATCCAATACCTTTTATTAATTTTTTTGCTTTTATTTTTCCTTCTATTGAATAGTTGTCATGTCGTTCTTACCCAACTAGCTCTTGTAAAGTAGAACTAAATTAACTTCACCTTTAACCAATGTTTTAGCACATAGTCTTTTTATGCGTTTTAACGTTGGTTGCCTAGAAGGAGTCACTGTTTAGTGATAAAATCGCTACTTGTTCTTCTAACATATATCACGTTTTATTATTTATATGTATTGTTGACTATATTGTATTATATTTGGGTAATTACAGGCCATATGTCGATTCCCTATTTGTAGCATGTTAAAAAGTCGACAACAAAGGTATGCAAAAGAGAATTCTGATAGAGCCCTCAAAAATAGAATAATCTCGATGCGACCTAGTCCATTATCACGCCAATCAAAGTTTTCGCTTTACGTACACAGCACGTGACAAGTGAGGTCGCGACAAATTAACATTTTAATTGTGTACGCCAAAGCGTTTTTGGTGCGTTCACACTCCACTAGTGGCGACGTTGGAAAATCACCATCGCGTCCATGATGGCGGCCGCCTGACAACCTATCGCGCCCGTGACATGGCTTTAATAGGTTATTACGATTTTCAACTAGAGGCAAATGGCTTGGATTGGGTATTAAAAATATATTTTACGGGATATTTGTTTTAAGGTACATCGTTAATAGAGGCTAATAATAGCAATTATTAATATTATTGTTATCAGTAGGCTGATGATGATGATGATGATAATAATACCTCATGAAACAAAAAATATATCTCGTAAAATCAATCTACTATTGCGCGTAAATATAAACATTTTTCGAACAAAACTGGAGTAATTCATAGACAGCGGCATAGTGTTAACACGCTGTTTGGACATTGGGACAATGGCTATTTTTTCAAACAAAAGAAATGCTTGCTTTAATTTGAAGAAAATTCAGTGTTAATCTCTTTGACCAAATTAACTTAGTTCATCAATGTGCCTGACTGCCTCGTTAGCCTAACGGTTGCAAGCGCGACTGCTAAGCGAGATGTCCTGGTATCAATCCCTACGTCGAGCCAACTTAATTGAGTTTTTTTAACTTGAAATATCCAGCAATAGGCTCACCCCTGTTACATGGAACGTATAAATTTGCCGATATAATGTGGGAGTACTTTGCATTCCTTTGCTTACCGCTTCAGAGAAAAAAGGGCAGGATAGTATGTTGTTATCTATGTACCATCGTGATAATATGAAAAATCATTTGATACCTTTAAATACATACTAAAATAAATTTACAGCATACCAACAATGAACACTTCATCTATTTTCTTTTTGTTTTCAGAAAACGGTGCTGGATCTTTTTAACAGTAAAATGTCTACGTATAAATTTCACACAAAACCAAAAGTATCCGTGGTGCTTGATACAAGCGGCTTGAAGAATCTACGACATGGCAACAACAGCAAAATAGTTATCTACACTTTGTTCTCGTTTCTAGTAGTGATAACGCTTTACTTTCTGACTAAGGACTGGAAAGGGCTCACGTCACCTGAAGAAATAGACCTGGGATCAATGAGACTAATGCCGCGCGCTAACCGTCGCAGACAAGCATGTAGCCGAAGATACAGTAGTTTTCATTGACAGCAAAATGAAAAAATCATCTTATAATATAAAAAGTAAGTACGTTTCCAGAAATTATTTAAAAACAAATTTACCATGCGCCCAACTGAATGAAATTAATTACCTATATAAATTAATTCGACAAAAATTCACCGTATATTCGTACATTATCGCAAAAGTTAAACACCAAGTATTACCTAAACGCTGATGCTGTGACGTCACCACATCATTATAAACTCATATTTCTTCGCAAAAAAAAGCTTGACAAAACAATGTAACGTAACTTCATTTACAAAATACTGACATAGAAAGAATGGCAGATGAAATTAGGAGATCAAGAAAGGTATACATTCCGAATGTAGATAGAGGGAAATACCGAGAGATACCACGACTTATGTATGTATTTTAAACAAATAAATCGGATATTGACTGATGGGGGAGTCAAAAGTGTCCGTAAACCACGTACTTGTATGAAGAGAATTATGAATGTAGAAAAAGCAAGTCTGGTCTGTAATGGTATATTTGGTACTGACCTGACCTGGATATATTTTTTAAATGGCGTGATGATAAATTAACAATTAAAACAATCTTTTTTATTAACGCTTTCCAATCCGGTGTTGTGAAATTAAAATCCCTGGCACGCACTGATAATTACATGGAGTTTTTTACGTTTTACGATTTAATGGCACTCGCTATAACGACGAAGAAAAACAGTTGGGATGCCTACACATGTGAAATCTACCAAACCATATTCGGCCTAATAAAGTATAACTTTAAACGCTATTGTTCCAAAAAGAAAACTGAAAAATTGTTATAAAGTTAATAACGCCTTCATAAAACTAGACGAGGACTTTACCCGAAAAATATATTATGTCCTTTCCTAAACTACTAAAAACAACATGAGATATTAGATTATTAATATTTTTAATACATTATCATTCAAAAATACGTCAACGTTTTGAGAACAAAATGTCTATTCCTACTTTAAGTTTTCTTGTTCAATACCCAATGTTCCTATTTGAATGTTATGTTTCTTTGTTTGAGTATTTCGCTGTAGGTGTGATTTTTTATAAATACATAATGAGTTATATTATTATCATTTATACTTCATGACACAGGTATTTAAATGACAACATATTCACGCCCTATATGGCTGTACATTCAGGATATTCACCAGTTTCGCTATACGTCCCATGTGATAGGGGGTGAGCCTATTGACGTACACCGTGGTCAAATCTAGGCTCCGTTCTATTACTACTACAAGTTAGACTTTTACTTATTGATATATTAGAAAACCCCTTTGATTCGAGTACTTTGTTTGCCCAGTGACCCTCTTTACTCAGTAGTCGCACTTGCAACTAGTATATCAACGATAAATTCGTTAAAATGTTAATTAAAATATCGATATATGATCTGTAAAAAAAGATAACATTTCAAAATTCTGTTCAATAAAACAAAATGAAATAATATTTATTCGCTGTATTGTTCACTCTGTGTTGTCTTTATTATGATAAATCAAATTCCAGGTCGGCATCTAAGTCTCTCAGTTCGTCGGATATTAGAGATAGATTAGCGAAACATTTCAGTTCATGATTGACTCCTCCAAAGATGCCCGTAGAAGCTATCCCAATTAAACGCCCGTTCTGTACTATGAGATCTCCTGCCCGTACAGGGCATTTTGACATATGCTTGACACATATCACATCATCTGTATTCAAATTGCCTCTCTTTAATGCCATTTTACTTGTCAAGTTATCTTTAGGAATTATTGTCACTGCCTGGAACGATAATGTTCTTCCACCGTGAGTAGGTCTCCCGATAACAAACGCTGGATCTTTTATACTTGCCTTTATGCCTGGTCGTATTATATCGCCACACTCAATAATGTTTTCATGAGTCATTAATAACACTAAACTTTGCCTAATAGTCCATTCATGAGGAATGTGCTCCATAACATCCACGGAAAATCCTTTTTTACAGCGGTGGCTACAACAATAAATGAAAAACAATTTGTAAATCATTTACCTTTGTTAATATAACTACAGTGCAAAACTCATGGATTAACAATTTTTGTTTGAAGTGAACTATGATTTTATTCTAACCCAAAATTTCACGAATATTAGCAACAGTAACTATTCAGTTAATAAAACCGCGCAAATAAAATTCTATATACTCCAACAAACAAAATACGAACTCCATAGTACTCTTTCAAATGACCTATGCATATAGAGTATTGCTAATATACCTAATGAATTATAAAAAATTGCATATTTAACAATAAAAAGGTTTTATACCTTACCTGGTCAAACCTCCTAAATATAAGCGAACAGGTCCAGACTTTAAACATACAGCATGGGCGAGAACAGAACTAGTGCTAACCATTGCGCCTACGCAAATTATTTCTTGTGATGCTATCAAATGAATCCTGGCCGCGTACCGATATTTATCAATTCTGACCAAATTGCATTTAATTTCATTTCGTGTGCAAAGTGAATTATTGAGAAAACCGTTGTAGAATATCACAATGTTGTTTATAGCTATAGCCAAAGTAGCAACAAATATGACAAACAACAAACTGACGATACCAATCTTGCTCTTTTGCGATCGGTCATCCCAAGGGGTATTAAAAAAATTGAATTCGTAATCCGTTTCTTCAGTGCCCAAATCATCAAGGACTGTTCTGTTATCAACTTTACCTTGCATTTTGTTTTCTTTGTTATATTACTAACATTTGATAACATATACATATTACTTCAAAATATATGGTAATTTCATATGACATTTTTTCCAGTAGGCTTATTCTACATAATTTATGATACAATTCACCCCTTACGAATCTTTTTACGTTCACACATCTAAACATCACCACCTGCCATTTTATTCTTTCTCTGTTAGATACTATGTAATTATTTTTTTCGTTTCATTGTAACACCGAAAAATGTGGGTAGTTTGTATATAATACACACTCAAATATCTTCACGCTAAGTTCCTTGCATGATAGGCAAAGAGTACGGAATGCCAAATATCTCTATCCTAAGTGATATGTCGTACTCTTTCCACATTCATCACTCTTTTCATACATTCACACTGATTTCAGAGACTCTCCCACCAATCGGAACTTAACCTATTTGGTTAAAAAAAAATATTTTTAATAATATATAAGATTATAATTAATAAACATGTTTACATAAATACATATCATGCCCATAATATCAATATTATTACATTCTTGTGGGTATTGGCCCAGTGTACTTTTTACGTGAAATGCATAGTCAAAAATTCTAAAGCTAGTTAAAATCCCGCAGTATAAGTTACCACAGTAATAAAAGCACCATCAGAATAGCTGTTTTTAAATACCCTAATGGTTTTAAAAATATTTAAGAAGCAATTTAAAAAATCTCTTATCACGTATTGCTTTAAAATTACTCATATTTACATTACATTGTATTATAATTTAAAATAAACTTACACTGGCTGAATGCCAAAGCTAAGAAAAAGTATCTGTGATTTATGACAGACCATTGATATGACAATGACATAAGTCACGAATTGCTTATATGTGTTATTATTTACAATAAACACAAATATTCATAAAATATAGTAAAACATTATTTTAATACTCGTCTATCCTATATATTGCAATACTTTTTATCTAATTAGTAATAAGGTTTGCGTTGTATCAAAATGCCCACAGTAATTTTATTGGACACTTCGCTATCTATGTCCCGACCGTTGCCTGCTTCAGATACTACGGAAATTCAAACCAGGTTCACTGTAGCAATCGCCGCTGTTAACACTTTCTTAGACTATTTATCCGTACATGCCAAATTGGAACATGTTGCCCTGATGTCCTTCTCTTCTACGTACGAAGGTATTTTTTAGATGACTTGACTAGTGGTATCGGCATCATTAACCCTGTTAACAGCATCATTTACACTGTTGGGCAGAGATCTCATCTCAGAATGAGAAAGTTGAAGTCCATAGTCTATACCCAAGAGCCAAGTATAGGTTGGGAGACTGGGTTGGTCGTACTATTTTACTTCGCGAAAAATCGGCGAAGTAAAGTAATACGGTTTCGTCGAACGAATTCTTTCGTCGTGTATATTATAATTGATTTCTGAACCAGACATTCAAACCTAGTCTAAGTTTTAAGTGTTATATCTACAGAAAGACAACAAGGATATAATAAGCAATGATTTAGTCCTACATATTAACAATAAACAAGAGACTTAGTATTTTCTGGAAGTATAATAGGTAGACAAATCTTTCTATGAGGCCTTTGTAACTTGCTCCTTGGGTGTATACATCTCTGGCTATGTCAGGTAGAATTTTAGGTCAACTATAAATGTCTAAATAAGCAGTGATAGCATAGTAGTTAAAAATTCAGCCTCTCACTCGGGGGGTGCCGGATTCAAATCGTGGCGCACATCTCTTTACAACAGTGTGTTTTAAATTTAAATATCACTCGCTACTGGTGAAGGAAAACATCATGAGGAAACCTGCACACCTTAGAATTTGTAAAAAAAAAATCTAACGTGTGTGAAATCTGCCTACCCGCACTTGGCCAGTGTGGCGGACTATGGCCTTAACCCTCTCAATATGAGAGGAGACCTATATTCCAACAGTGGAATGATAAATAGGTTGATTATTATTTTTTTTTATTTTATGTAGCTGTCTAGTTGGAATACCTGAGTAAAGATAGGTGGCTATTATACCCATAGCCTAGTATTGTAAAAGTACATTCAGTTTATCACTGTATGATCATATCAGAGTATCTCCATACAATAATAAGAAATAAACTGCAAATGTATTGTGTTTTTTGTTTAAAATATTAATAGTTTGGGTATAAAAGTTATGTTTTCATACATTTTTCAGTGGCTATATCATTTACAAGAGACTTTGATGTTATCAGAGCGAAACTGCCTTTATTGGAAGAAGGAGACAAGACTTGTTTAGAAACGGCCCTTCTCGGAGCCAATCAGCTTGTACTAAATGAATGGGGCTATGGATACCAGACCCCCGTGCAGATCATTCTGGTAAATATGAACTATTGCAATGTTTAACATAGTGTATTATTTGTCATCGTTTTATTAAAATTAAATAAAATATAAAAATTAAATTAAAACAATAATGTTTAAGATATTGTGTCATGTAACTAATGAAAACATTTTTATTTCTACCAAAAAAAAAAATTGTCCTTCACCAATCATTAAATCTAAAATGTTTGTTAATCATAAAGATTAAATGCAGGCATTTTTCCTGAGATACACACACTCAAGTATTTATGGTAATGACTGGAATGGTATTAGAATTCCCAATACCCCTATAAAATATATTTATTGCCTAAGCTTTTTACTAGTGGTTTTGTGGATTTCAGTCATGATTTATTATTTTCCAGATAACAGATGGGAGTTGTGGGGTGGGAGCAATAGGCAGAAATCGCATAATGCAAGCTCTGCCACTGCCCCCGTCGTACCCTGCCCGCATACATATTTTGTTAGTTGTCTCCCCACATGACCCATGCTTACAACAAGGTTAAACATTTGTTTCTATTATATGACATCCAATTACAGTTAAAAATAATAAAAAGTTTTAACCATTTGATTTGTAGGTACAAATTACTTCTTATCACATTTAAAAAAAAAATATTTTAAATATGCAGTTTCACATAATTTGCTTCGTAAATATTTAATTAAGAATAGTATGTATTGAATTACGAATGTAAAAGGAGCAGGTCAGATCTGTAGGGATATATTTGCCACTCGATAACCTTTGCCTACCCCATTAGAAACTTGGAGTGATAATACAATAAAAATTAGTATTATTATAACAAATAGACATGTTTATCAGATTTCTAACAAATAAGACAGTTTTTGAGACTTCACATACCACAGAGAAAATAGTAAATAATGCTTAGAATATGGTACCACATACATACATAACTGCTATTTAACTGGCAGAATGTAGGTACCCTCAAAATGGTTTCCCATCCCATTAAAACAATAACCTTTTGAATACTGTGACTGTCTTATTTTCTTAAGAATAGTTAGTATTTGGCTCAAGTGTTTCATCATTGTCATCGGCCTATTTCAGTGCTCTGCTGTACATAGGTCTCCCCCAATGAGCGCCATTTCACCTTGGCGCATTTCGTCTTCGGCTTAGTACATCTAGCCTCAAGTGTTTCAAAATGCACATTTCATGCTCCCAGAGCCGCAGGAATATCACTAAATTAACACTGCACATTTATGGTATTAAAATGGGAAGTAAAGTATTTCCTTTCAATCTTATTCACTTATTAAGGTGTAGTGCACCAACATGAAGTGTGCAAGTTCTACAAAACATGCATGTATAATATTAGGTCCTTACATATGAAATTAGCGTTTTATACGAAGAAAATGAAATGAAAAAAAATTTATAAAATAATATAGGTATCTAATCAATCGAAATATATACCATTACTATCTATGCACTTTCGCCACTTCATAGGTAGTTCATTGACTCTTTTGCTGAATAAATTGTGGGAACGAGAATCAACAAATTCTTTGAAGGCGGTTTGTACTGCCTCTCCCGAGTTGAATTTTTTCCCTAGTAAGGAATTGTCCAAATGCCGAAAAAAATGGTAATCTGTTGGAGCAAGGTCCGAGGAGTATGGTGGGTATCGAAGGCATTCTAACCGCAGCTCCTTCAATTTGGCAATCGTTTGTCTTGAAGTATAAGGTCTAGCGTTGTCGTAAAGCAGCAGTGGGCTGGAGCAATTGACCAGTCTCGATTGTTTACCGGCTAGCTTTTCCATCATGATTTCTAATTGTTGACAGTACACTTCTGCAGTAATCGTCTGGCCAGATCTTAGGAAGCTGTAGTGTATGGCACCAGCACTAGACCACGAAACGCTCACCAGTACCTTTTTCGGACTCAACTTTCGATTGGGACAGAATTTGGCCAGTGCGCTTGGGTTCAACTATTGTGATTAGCGTTTCCGATTGTCGTACAAGATCCACTTATCATCACAAGTAACGACACGATTCAATATTCCCTCGTTATTGTGACGGTTGAGTTATGTGACGCAGCACTCGACGCGTGTTTGTTGGTGTGCTTCACTTAATTCATGCAGTACCCCCACTTATCGAGCTTTTTCACTTTTCCCATTTAGTAAGTGAATTAAAATTGTTTCCTCACTCACACCGAAGCCTGCCGCTAGTTCTGAAGTGGTTTGGGATGGATCCACTTCCACGATCACCTTTAACCCTTCATTGTCGACAAGGGTCTCTGGCCGACCACGGGGTTGGTTCTGAAGGTCAAAATTTCCAGAACGAAAACGTTGGAACCAAAACCGTACCGTGCTTTCTTTTACAGTAGCTTCCCCATACACATCATTAGTGCTTCGAGCTGTTTCTGCAGCGTTGGTGCCGCGTTTGAACTGACATTCGTAAATAATGCGATATTTCAAGTTTTCCATCTTGTGAACCGAATGAAATCAAAGAAAAATGAAATGGCGGAAAAACAAATGAATTACAAAATTCGAAACAGAAATACACGAGCGTAAATTTGAATATTTGAATTTGGAATTCCAAACCAAACCCTAGATATGTGAGGTGAAAATGGCAAGTTCATCAAAACGCTAATTTCATATGTGAGGACGTAGTATTTGGTAGAAGAATAATCACTGAACGTTGTACTAGTACTCACCGTTAGTAAATATTGTTCTTGCACGACGTGTTCGCCTGTAATAGGTTGTACACATCGAAAAAGACTTTTTGTTAAGGCTTTCAGGTATGTACAATATGACAAATGTTGGCAGTCCCAATGAATAAGTAAATAAACAAATGATAACAGGCGATAGAATATGTATACGATTCGTCCGAGAAAGTACCAAAGCAATACTTAGATATATCTATAATAATAATAATAATCGGCCCATTAACATTCCACTGTTGGAATATGGGTCTCCTCTCATATTGAGAGGATTAAGATCGTAGTCCGCCAAGCTGGCCAAGTGCGGGTTGGCGGACTTCACACACCTTAGAATTTTTTTTTTATAAATTCTAAGATGTGCAGGTTTCCTCATGATGTTTTGCTTCACCATTATACCGTTCACCGTACCGTAGGTACATATATCTACCGTGAAGTATTGTTATAGTAAAAATTCGTATTTCGGTCTGTAAGGTTGTTTGTCCACTAGATGCAACCATTTCAGTCCTCAAAAGTCGCAACGTCTGTCCGTGTGTCGAGTCTGACATTTTGTCTACAATATAATATATACTGTAGACACAATATTATGATGTAACAAACGAAAAATGCCTCAACTTCAGATAAGTTTCGAGATAAATTTTTGTATATTCTCAGTACTCATAAAGGGATTTTTAAAATTCCTCATAAAGGGATTTTTAAAATTCCTCATAAAGGGATTTTTAAAATTCCGCTCGATGTGGCTTTGTCCTTTTCCTTTTTGGCGGTGCGACTGTGGAATGCTTTGCCACTAAACATTCGACGTGCGACGACCATTACGTCCTTCAAACGGTTAATAAAGGATTATTATCTTAGCCTATAGTTATATATTTACTATTATTACGTATTTATTCTTAATATTTGTGAGTATTATAATTATTTATATTATTTATCCTGTATAGTATTTATTTTCGTACGCCCCTGCCCTGTATCCGATTTCTGCTATTACTGATTCCTACCCTAACGTTGTCTGGTAGAGATCGCTTGTTAGCGATAAGACCGCCTTTTGTGTGCCTTCGAAAATTTCTACTGTCACTGTTGTATTGTCTTGGTGTACAATAAAGAATTTTTGTATTTGTAAAGCACGCTATAAAAACAATCCGTTTGACAAGTAAATTTCAGCAAAATGTATTTTATTAAATATTTCATTAGGGATTTCTATATTTTTTATGATGTATACAAATATCAATCGTAGTGTGAAGTGCCAGTGGACTCGTAGTGGAGTCTGCTAGAAGCGTTAAGAATACAATTGGAACGCACTTAGAGCTGGCAGCTCGCCGCTCCACAGCGAGCGTGTCAAGGCTTAAGTTCGGTGCCTCGCTGACAGCGGCTCCATAATCACTACCCCATTTCTACGACACTTCTAGAAATTTAGTGCATCGTCTCGCTATCGCATCGTTTGATTCAAATACATTTTTAACGTCCCACATGAATAGATGCTTAATCGATATATGTATATATATATTGTAGAAAGTGTCCGCGTATGTAATTTACATAATTTTAACATACATAAGTATACAATGAATAATAAGTGTTATTGTATATAGTAGATATAAACGTCTTAAGTAGGTAAGTGAGCGAGCACCCACGCTTGCCGCGGACTTTGTTCGTTAACGGTGATGGAACTGCGCAAACGATATAGTCATCTCAAATGCACCATGTTCATACAATAGTTTGAATAACTGATTTGGAAACAAATGCTAATACAAATTGAGGATATTAGGCCCTGTAGAGAGCCGGTTGTTTAAAACGAATGTTATATTTAAGACTTGGTTTTAGTGCAAACTAAATTAAACAATTGTGCAAACAGCGAGTCGGCGACATTGGGTTTCAATTTACACACGTTACAGCGACTGCTGTGAAGCGATGTTAGTCATTTTTAGAACTATGATGCCTAATTCATAATGTAGGTAAAACTATTTGTAGACGAAACAATATCAATAATGTATCTATACTTCACACATTTGGATGGCCGATAGTGTATTTAAAATAGATTTACTATGCGTTTCAAACCGCATAGAAAGGCCTAGAATTATTGTACGTTTGTTAAAGATTTCAGAGATAGCAGTTTTGTACAAATGTTCTTGAATATTGTTATTTTATGTATATTCATTTCTGTTTTGATGATTTTTAACACCAACCGATGTGAGTATTTCGTGAATTTTACCCTTCAATCCGTTCGCTAACTTCTGTAAAAGAATTAGAAGCTATTATAGGCGACGTTCTTTAATTAATTGATTGAAGGAAATGACGGACTCTGAAAAAATCTAGGTCATTAAATCTATTGTTCGCGGTGCAATTTTTAATGCAAATATTCGCAGTTAACAAAGCGAGGAAATCGCCATGAATTATGTTCATTATTTGTCGAACTAATCTGATATAAGGGTGCCAATAGTACGGTGGTAAATTTCTTGATTATTTCAATGATTGTGCTATTGGTATTGGGTATATTTGGAAGCACAGGAGAGTTGCTATAATTTATGAATATGAAGTACAAGTCGCGTGGAATTTGATTTAAATTATTCCTAAGATGTTGTATCCTTTATGTATGTTCATAGAATATTTTAGGGCATCTCAACACAAGCTCTTCTGATCCTTAAGTATGGTTTAACAAACTTAATGTTGTGGTAATCAGACGGCTGATAAACTACACATGTACATATAAATTAAGTTTATATAGTTACCATATTTTTACATCCTGACAGAACAAATAATTGTGTTCATCACACAAATATTGTTGAGTTTTGGAGTGGAGACCGCGGCTCGGCAAACGTAGTGTAGGACGCCCTTCGGTCCGGTGGGATGACGATCTGCGAAAGGCTGCAGGCAGATGCTGGATGCGGCAAGCCGAGGACATGGCGCGATGGTGCACATTGGGAGAGGCCTATGTCCAGCAGTGGACTGAAAAAGGCCGAAGATGACACAAATATTTATTTTGGTTGGGAATCGAACCCCTTATGGGTTCGATTACTTAGCAAATGAATGTATAGTAGTGAACAGCGTACAGTAAAATCTACGTACATATGTATATTGTCACATGAAGTTCAGCCAACGGCATATCAACTTGATCCATTACTGGATTTCACACTTCGACGACATAATTGGGGGACGTGAATAATATTTTTTAATTTACTATTTCACGTCCAAATACACAAATAATCGTGTCTTTGTTTCACTAATTTAAAATACTGATGAAACACACGTGATGACGAGGTTTCGATGACGACTATATGTTTAATCTGTATTTTGTGATTAATTGGTGTTATTGGCTGGTAATAAAGTTGATTTTTTTTAAGTGTCGCCTTTTTTGCCGACACTTAAAAAAATAATTTGATGTGTTCTGTTTATGTTATAAATTCCATAAATGTGTATTATGTAAATTTCAATAGATATTAGAGATTACGATATTTGAACATGAGAAGTTTTGCGTTAGGAAAAGAGAATATTCAAACTATTTATTTTTCCTTAAAATATAACATAATAACTATTACAAAAAAAATTACTGTGTTAAAAAGACGATTATCTACGCTCTTTGTAAAATTGTTGTATCATTATATTTGTAGCTAGTACCTACTAAGTAGTGTTACTAAGGCTTTTTGCTAATATCGCTTCCTTATTTAGTGTTGATACTCGAAGAAGCCTGATGAGCTGTAACCCTATCCGCGACGCTCGCCCCTTCATTTCTTCTTTAACGCAACTCGTATTTCATACCTTGAGTGGGTACCTATGTACTGTTAAACTGGAAATTGTATTTATGACATAATTATTAAAGGTTGTCTGCATCGTTGATTTGCTTATAACTAACTGATCAATAAACATTGAACCTGAATATTAAGCGGGTATATACGCAATATACGCAAAGTGGCTGGTAGTTGTTGGATGCGAAGAGCAGAAGATCGAGCTCAGTGGCGTGCCATTGGAAAGGCCTATGTCCAGCAGTGGACGGTAGCAGGCTGATGATGATGATGATGATTAAGCGGGTTATTATTATTGAGAAGGTAGGAATATCAGTCAGAAAACACAAGATCGGTTCCAGATTTTAAAACGCATTCGATGGGGAATGTTCTGGCTTGGTCTTGTGCGTCACAAAATCCGGTTAGACGAGAACCCTGCTTCGTTACTACTTATCGGAAACCAGTTACTCAGAATGTATGTCTGTTACATCATTCACGTCACTACGCTCTCATCGTACTATGCATATTTATCATGTTATTGATTTTGCCTTAGTGACATAATGACGCGTCCGTTTAAACAAATAGAACAACGATTGAGTTTTTGAAGTAAACGGCTGATAGTAATGAATTTTGAAATACAACTATTTAAAATACCCGTTGGTCTAGTGTTTGCTAGCGCGTCTGCTGAACTTCTGGGCTTTGGGTTCGATCCGGGTCGAGCAAAATTCTACTGGGATTTTTCAAACTTGCAATTCTCAGTAGTAGCAGGGACTCTGGATTCGTGTCCGGTGTAAAACAATGGGCTCATCCCTTATTCCAGTATAACACAACTGGTGGCAACTGGGAGTACTATACTCTTCGACCTTAACGCAGACATGATGACGTGTTTAAAATAGTAGGTCTGTTTCATTTTAGCTCGGAAGAGAAATGGGTTAAACGAAATTAACAAATTACTTGCGGTTTGAATTGACGTTCGATTTTCAAATAGTGAGTGAAAAAATTTTTTTATTAGAAGTTCGCGGAAAACAAAGCGTCCAGATTTGAATGCCAAAGTCAGTAACATAAGCAGCGCTTTCCGGATTGCTGTAATTCAGGGCTCTGCGTAACCTAATGAATATTTAACGGCATTAAGGCATTTCGCTTCGCTTGCTTCCGTCCGAATTAAATACTAAATGAAGATAGGATACGTCGGTGAGCGGCGCAAATGGAGTGGTCTAGTAAGGTTCTTAAAGTTTGACGATTGTGTAATATCTTTGAAGGTGATTTATGGCAGAAGGGCAGACATATTTAAATCAATAAATTATATAAATTAAGTTTTTGCATGAAGGTTTTATCATAATCATCAAAACTTTTGACTTTCCATCAGGTTAAAACGCACCACATGTATGTTGGATGACTTTACAAGCCTATGAACACATTGCAAGGAAGTCTAATGTATGCAGATTTGCTAACAATGTTTTACTTTAACTTTTTACAAATAAGTTCAATATTAAAATAGTATTTTAAATAGTAATCCGAAAAAATTTTAAAATTATTATTAATGTATCACAAAGCAAGAATAGTACTATTATTATTATTGTCACCCGAGGTTCCTTACCAAGTAGACAGACACTCCAACCTAACAGACCAGCTGTTCTTCCACTACGATCAGCACTGTTAACATTTACGTACGCCGGTCTCGTTGATTCTTTACTCTCGAATCAAGAATTTTGATTCCGTTAAGGTCGTAGTTAGTTTGCAAGCCACGAATACTGCCGGTGTTGGGGCGTCGCTGCCGCCCCATCCTGATGTCTGCTACACTGCCGTTATAAAATGTTAACATTACTAACTAAAACATTAACTAACGACTGAATATTTACTAACGAAAATACTTTATAATGTTGCTACTATTTGAGACAAAATGTTATCTTACAAAATGTTCTATAACGTTTTAAAAGTGTCGTAAGCGCTCCACTGGTGTTCTCTGCGTATGAACTAAATCAAGTTATTCTCAATATTATAAAGTTGGCACTAAATGTGCCGCCAACACGTTGCCGGTAATGTTGGTAATCATATTACGTTTGTGTAGCGTACGATCAAGTCGTTCTTTTATTATTACAGATTAAAAATGATTCGTGTTAGTCGCAAATGCCTGTATAATTTCATTCAGCCGCACAACATATGCGCAGTGTTTCTGTATTAGGAAAAATTATTTCATCTTAATATTATTGTCGTTAGATAATAAACATTATTATTATATCATCACACCATGATCCTTACATAATAGGCAGAGAGTATCGAATGCCAAATCGACCAGATCATCTGAGAGTATCGACCTGCTATGCTTCTTCAACATTCATTACTCTCCTTAACGTTTCTTAAAAACAAAACTATTATTTGTCATGTGTAACATTTCTTTCATTATTTGTGGATGTATTTGTAACAGATAATCTAAATTGAAACGCCAAGTGCAGCTAAGTTTTAGTGATAAACCTATATATAGGTAGATTAAAAACCCTAATTATAATTGTTAGCTGGTGTTACCTACAAGTACATTGGTTTTAAGGAAATCAAGCTTTTCAATTTCTATTTCTCTACCATATTGCAGTATTTATAAATGAGTTATTTGTGCCGCGGGAAACCGCAAAAGGAGAATATTGACTACTGCATGATGACGTGGTATCGAAGGCGTATAATCTTTCACTCATTGACCCGATCCAACAACACGATTAATATACGAGTATTCCTCGGCCACTTACCTCTACGGTGTGACCTGACCTGTTGGTCCAGTTGTCAGTGACCCTGACGGTTGACGGGCGACATGGATTCCATTGACATTTAGAATAAATATTTGTGTAATGACCTTCGGTACGTGATTTGTTTGGATGTAAAACGTAGTAAAATATTTATTCTTATTATTCTTTATTTTTCGATTGATTTATCATATGTCAATACGCTAGGTTCTTAACGCGGTAAGTAGAGAACACCGAGTGTCAAATATTTCTGCCCTTAGAGATCTCACTTGCTCTGTCTACATTCATCATTCTCTTCAACTAAGCACGCCGCTTTCAAGACTTCACTCTGTGGAATTATCGACGTCTGATCTATTTGGTCAAGATAAGTGTGTTAGACTCACTCGGCATCTGCAATGATCAACGTTCCCATTGTATATTTGTTTCGTCAGTCTTTAATGTGTCAACATTTCTCCGAATCATCGGTCCGAACCATCGGAGCATGCTCTTTCATATCCACGTATTTGGAAATCAATGTGTCCTTTATTACCTTTACACACTACATGATCTGCGTAGCTTTAGATCAGCAGGCCGGGTGTAAGTTACTCCGACATTTTATTGTCTACTTAGTCTGACCATAAATACTGTTACAATTAAAAATAAACAAAATATTACTTTTGAATTTGGAATCTGTCATGTTTAAACGATTGTTCATTGCGTTTTCTTATTTTCGCGCCAATATATTGTAAAATATTTTGTGATATTAAAATGGAGTGGGGTGATTAAGAGAACCGAATCGCTGTGATTGCATTTCATAAAGTAAGTATGGAGCCAAATACGATTTTTAAAATCCTCCATACGCTTGGTATTAGTCAAATGTTTGTGTACCGGGCTATTGATAGGTACATTGGAACCTCTTCTGTGACAGAAAAAGATCTGGCCGTCCACGTAGTGTTCGTAAAGGCGAAAAAGGCGATCAAAGCAGTAAGAGAAAGACTTCGAACAAATCCTGTCCGAAAGCAAAAGATTTTATCTCGGGAGATGAAGATAGCACCTAGTACTATGTCGCGTATTTTAAAAAATAACTTAGGACTTGTAACGTATAAGAGCCGCACTGGTCATTTCTTAACTGATTATTTAAAAAAGAATAGGGCGGTAAAATCAAAACAACTACTTAAGCGGTACGCAAAGGACGTAACAGAAAAATTTTGTTTACGGATGAGATTATGTTTACAATTGAGCAATATTTTAAAAAACAAATAACCGTATTTATGCTGAAAGCTCTAAAGAAGCTTCCCAATTAGTTCGCAGAGTACAACGTGGGCATTATCCGACTTCAGTGATGGTTTGGTTAAGTGTTAGCCTGTGAAGGAGTGAGTTCGGCACAAGTGTATAAAGATCTTGAGAAGGTAGTTAAGCCCCTTAAAAACACCATGTTCAATAATCAAGAATGGTCCTTTCAGCAAGACTCGGCGCCGGGTCATTAAGCTCGATCCACCCAATCTTGGCTAGAAACGAACGTTCCGGACTTCATCAGAGCTAAAGACTGGCTGTTATCTAGTCCCGGTCTTAATCTACTGGATTATGATTTATGGTCAGTTTTAGAGAGTAAGGCTTGCTTTAAACGCCATGATAATTTGAAGTCCCCAAAAAAATCCATACGATTGGCAATGAAGAATTTTCCCAAAGAAAGAGTGCGTGCTGCTATTGATAACTGGCCTCAACGTTTAAAGGACTGTATTACAGCCAATGGAGACCACTTCGAATAAACTTTATATATTTTTAATAATTTTATATTAATGTATTAAACTAACACACTGTATTAGTAATAAATGTTATATACAATAAAAAAATGTTGTTATTCTTTGCAACAATATTTATCGCAAGACATGTATTGTATATACGAGTATGTCACTTTTATTGAACGTTTTATTAAATTTAAAAAATCCTCGTGTTTTGAAACAAGGTATGGGGTTTCAGTGTAGTGTTTCCTTGCGGATTAACCAATGGCATTTAATTTTACAATCACAATATATTCATCATGACCAGCTTCTAGATGTCCACTGCTGGTCATAGGCCTCCCCTAATCTACCACGTCTCAGTAAAAGAAGCGTAGATCCCCCTCCTACTAGATTGTCTGACGACTTGAAGAAGACAGCGGGAAGCTGCTATGTTCGAAAGGCCCAGGAATGGAAGAGTTGGCACAATCTAATACGTGCACCAAATACATATCTGCGTAAAAGGATTTTAAATCGATTTAATTATTTTAATAAATATTAACTCACCAGTAATCCACCCGAACAGAAGGAACACGAGCGCCTTCATTATACTAGCACTGACCGTCCACATTGCAACCGTTTCACTCACACGCACTATGTTCACAGCTCGATCTGTGATGTTCCATCGCACTACCAAACTAGAGCGGTTAAGGGATAAGGTTCCACGTCATAGTTGAGAAGGGTTCCCTTTGTGGCCTGCAACAAAGAAAACAATTTTCAGCTGGCTATAAGATTTGGAACGTAGACGCACCACTACGGCGTAGACTAGCTACGTACTAGACGCTACGCCGTAGCCGTTATTCTTAGAGAATGATAAAAAACAGTACAAATATGATAATTCTTAAATCGCTATGTCTATGTTGCATATTTAAACTATGTAATATAGATATTATATCCTATTATAATGAATAACATATAATAATTTACCTAAATTATTCTTATGAACGTTTACTTAGCAAATAAAGAGAAAAGAGAAAAGATTCGCGAACGTTTCACCTAATAATATACAATGAATAAAAGATGATTAAGGGAAAAAAAAATAAACAGTACATTAAAAATAATTTGCTATCCATATAAGCAATATGTTATTATAATATTACACATTATATTGTTTCGCGATACTAAATCTGACGTACGAATAGACGCTTGCTTGTAAAAAACCGCCAAGTTTTTTATCATCTGTGCAATTTATGACGTGATTTGTTGACGCGTTACAGCGTAAATGATTGATCACCCGTGACATAGTATACGGGGTGATCTTATTTTGCTATATAATACATTAATAATATACAAGATTAACGTTACGATTAAATTTTCAGAGCTTATTAAAACCAGCTCGATGTTATTATTTCGTCAAAGGAAACTTGCGTTTGCCTTTACTTTTACATTTTGTTATCAATGTAATAAATGACTTTGTATCTATTTAAGATTGTATATTTATCTCTGTGAGTTTGAGTGACAATAAACATAATAATAAATAGTAATAGATCCATTTATCATTCCACTGTTGGAATACGGGTTCCCTCTCGTATTAAGAAGATTAAGGCCAAAGTCTGCAAAGCTGGCCAAGTGCGGGTTGGTAACTTCACACACCTTAGATTTTTTTTTTTAATTCGAAGGTATGTAGGTTTCTTCACGATGTTTTCCTTCACCGTTACCAAGTGATACCTAAACATGAAACGCACATAAAGAGGTGTGCGCCATGGCTTTGAACCCAGCACCCCCAGAACGTGAAGCTGAATTCTTTACCACTAGGCTATCCCTGCTTTTGAGTTTTGAGTGCTTTGAGTAACAATATTTGGCGTAAAATTAACAAGGTATGCATTCGCTTCATACTGCCATTGAAGATAAAACATCTTATTGTAAATTTATTACCAGCCAATTTCAAAAAACGTATTACTGTCGATGATGTTTAAAAAATGCATATTAAACATTATTAACAGTTCTCTGTTTGTTAGTAACTCTAAGAATTATGGAACTGTAAGTAATTTGGTAAACTTGTCACATAATGAGATATGTTTTTATCTTAGAATCTTTATTCTAGTGTATAATTCATTAGTGTATAATTTTATTAGCAATCTCATTGGTAACTTCATTAGTGTATACTAAACCTTATATTCCAAAAAGCTATGTACCTAATACTTTTAAGGAACACGAGTACATGACATTATCTATGAATATACTTTTAGATCTCGGTGCTTGTAAAAAAGCGCCAAGTTTTTCATCTTCCGTGCAATTTATGACCAAATGTGTTGACGCGTAACACCGTGAATGATTAATAGCCGGCGACATTGTACATGGTGTTCCATTTTTGTTGTAAGTTTATCGTAGACATAGCTCACTTTTCTAACAGACGCAAATCTGACAGGATTGTTTGATATGTTTATAATACGTATTTAAAAAATCTATGTTGACTTGTAATCAGTAATCTTACAGTTATAAAGATTTTAAAAAAATCAGTTAAAACAATTTGTTATGTGTATGCTTTTTATCTTCGCCAATCCGTAATGGAGCAACATGGTAGAGCCTACTCCAGACCTCCTGTTTTACAGTAGAGTTCTTTGTCTAACAATAGCACTTTAGTTTCCAGCCCTTTTTGTTACAGCAGTCTTAAAAAAACACGTAAGAGACTTCATATTTTACTATAATTACAGTCACATATAGTCACTTTGTACTGGTTCTAAGCAATATCTCATGTCCTTATAATTCTCTATCCAATCAGTCAAACTGAAATAGTAATGCGAACGGTATAACGATATAATAATCGTAGAAGCAGTAACTGTTTTCTTTACAGAAACTTCGCAAATAAGTGTACAAGTCTACCGACTCTACATAGAGCACGAGTGACGCAAGACAAAATATTGCCATGAATAAAGAATTCCCATCATAGTTTCTGGCATCGTTTCTTTTCCATAATCCTAATATCCAACAAAATTTCTACGAAAGGGAAGAAAAATAAGGTCAACTTTTGCCTACTGTGTTGACAGTGTGAACGACAACGAACTATTACATACGCCTCTTTCAATCAGATTCATAGAGTTAATATAATGTTATGTTATTTTCTTTTCATTCCTGTTACATTCGCTACGAAAAAATATGGACTGTAGAATTGGCTGATTGTAACAACGGAAAGCGAGGGTTGGGAGTAATCGAACACGTGTTTATTTAGACGGCGATGTTGTTTTTCATTGAATTACATTACTATTAATGAATAATTATAATATTGATTAACTTATTGTTATTTCTTTATTAAATTAAAATTAAGTAAATGATAAATAACAAGTCTCATATGCATCTCTATGTGCGTGTCTCCACTTGCAAACAATACAGGAAATTGGCTTCCCTGTAAGTGTAACTTTAAACGTACCCGTTTCCAACCGTTTATACGTTGCCCCCGATCTATTATAGAGCAGGCTGTGGTTTCTTCTACTCGACAAAAGAACGTCGTAGTCGATCTACGACAATAAACCAACCGATATTGTGTCCGCACAATGCCCGACCCGGACATAAACCGTATAAACTGGTCATAATGTCCCGGATAAGTTAATTAAATAGATTCACTCCGGGAATTTTTCAATTGGTAACAGACTGACGAATAGTGGATTATGGTCGGGATATTTGAACAGTACTTTAATTGAAAAATTGGTTTGAGTTATTGAGTCAGATTATTCTCACAGTTTTTGTATAGAGATAATAAGAATAGTATCTATGTATTTTTAATACACGTTTGTGTAAAGAAATAGTTTGACGAAGAAGTACTAAAAGGAAATTTAGAGACCTTGGTTTGAGCCATCTCTGCTCTCTAAAAACAAAACCTTTACCCAATTCACCCAAAGCTATAGAACATGAAGCTAGACATATCTGTGGTAATCAGGTAGCTAATAACTCGATAAAGAATTCCCTTGCCTATCACATCTATGTATATTTATCTTGGATTGGAGTCTATTCAACCACTCTTCGCTCGGTAGCCAGTCTTAGTAACCACCGGACCAACAGTTAGTTCAGATAAATATCAAAGTTGAATAACAAGTTCAGTTAAACATCAAAGTTGACTACCTCGTTGGTCGAGTGGTTGCGAGCACGACTGCTGTTCGGGAGGTCCTGGTTTCAAATCCCGGGTCGGGTTCTATTTGATTTGTCTAATTTAAACTTTCTAGTAGTGACTCGGAGTATGGCAATAGGCTCACCACCTATTCCATGGGACGTAAACGGAACTAGTGAATCGTGGGAGTGTACTACATTCCTCTGCCTGCCCCTTCGGGGATTACAAGCGTGATGTTACGTTGAATAACACAAAACCTCTACTTAGAATAATTCATACATAAACGCATTAGAACATTAGCAGTCCATAATATATACTTATTACTTATAATGACTAAGAATTTTGAAATGGAATGAAAACCTCGTGACTGAATAGACTTGCGAACCATAAGACGTTTTTGAATGACTGAACCGGGTAATGGTCGGTTCGGTCGAATGAGTGGATCCGGATAATCGAATGATACTCGTTTTTCTTTCCATTGGATACACTTGTATCGTCTCGTCGGAGTTCAGTGGCTTTCGAATAACGTTAAAACGTAGTTCGGTAACATTTTTCTATTTTTGAAATGTATAAAATAGGAAGCTATTATGAAATGGAAGGGCCTTAGAGTTTTGGAAAGTTCAAATTGTTGATTCGTTTAAGCCTTTTAATTCCACAATAAGAAGTAAAGCAGTGGAAACGGAAGAATTAATGATGCGAAAACGAATATGAAGTGAATATAAGAGCTACGTAAAATCGAATATGATTGATTACAAAGTTAATAAAGTTTAATAGAATTTAATTCAATAGAATAGCAAATTTTAATAGAATTTTCCATCTATCAAAAGCCCATAAATTGGTAATAGTAATTATCGTCTGACAACAATCGATAAACTGCATCGAAATCTTGGAAAATGCTTATAAAACTGCTAGAACGTCTAACTACTAATACGTTTCACTACTAATTTAAAGCAACATGGTAAGACGATGTTAGCATACTTCTTAGGAACTTATCTGACTGAATAAGATACCCACACCCCTCAAATCAATCATAAACAATAGAATCACGCATAAACACGAGTATCATCACCGTCATCAGCCTATCTGTCCACTGCTGGACATAGGTCTCCCTCGATGAGCGCCATCGCGCCCTATCCTTGTCGCACACATACAAATATAAAAGGGACAAATAATAAAAGAAGATTAGGCATACCAAATTTACTGAAGAATTCTAACAATAAAAGCATACGAATGAGAAAGCTATAATTTCCTAAGTTACCAGGAAATGCCAAAACGGAATTAAGCACGGCAGCGGAGTAAGTCACTTTCACCGGAAGAGTTATGGTCCAAGTTAGATTGATACAAAAAACGAATGCTATTGTAAGGGAACATAATGGATTAAATTGATGGGACAATAATATAACTACTCGGATATGCAAAATACGCAAATGTCAAACTGACGTTGACACATGACGCTTTTTACAAGTAAAGTGATTTATGTTGATGTTACGGTATTATGCCAAGGAAATAGAAATGTTAGTTCAGTATTTAAGGTAACCAACTGCTGAAACCGCGTTTGGAAGTTTGATTTCTACTCAGATTAAGTAGTTGTGCGATGAGCAGGCATATTGATCCTCTACAAAGTTATCTACGTACATACTCGTAAGAACATATATATCATTATATAGTATACATACATGCGTATATGTAATGAAACGTGGGCCTACCTCTAAACGCCTACCTCTTCCGGGATTACAGGCGCGATGTTACGTTTATATATTCATCATAACACATACTTTACTAATTGTCTAATTTCAAATAACATAATAATGTAAATAATAATAAAACGAACGATTAAAATGAGCTCGCTTAACTAACTACTTTAACTAATGACCGCAGTATTTTGTGTGTTGACCAACACATATAACCTTAAAGTGCCACTTACTATTATTTACAGATGTGTTGCTACATCTATAGAACCTCTCGTCGTCTCTAGACATCGTTAAAAATACCTCGAGTAACAAGTAAAAGTCTATCATGCTTTTAAATCATGCTTTTCCGGAACACAATGAAGCATGTACGCCCGCTTAGCGGTTGAAAATAGTGCAAGAAACCGTATAAAAGGAGTAAGATTTTAACCATATCTAAAACATTAGAAAGCAAAGGTAGAAAACGAAATAAAAAAGATATTCGCGGTCGAGAGAAACAAGCCAACAATGGTATTTTAAAACTGAAGTGTTCGAGCGCACTGCCCATTTCAGTTCCAACTCAAAGCTTTTAATCTCTCCAATGAAAATATTTTTCGAGTGCCTACCTCATTCTATCTTACTTCATGCAGCCGCCTCGGGCCTTTATTAATGAATTGGTCTTGATCTTCAATAAATTTTGATTAGATAACAATGCTTAAATGCTTTTAACTGTAAATGACTTGTCGGATTCTCAGCGAGTGACAATACTGAGTAATTCTATGACAGACATGCGATCAAATTATTGTATAATTTTAAACAAGTTTTCGTATTAAGAACGATTGTATTTAATATATTAAGAAAATGTAAACCTACACGAATGATTTGTTAAGAACATTTTACATAATTCGATTTAATTTGAAGTTTGTGAACGAAGAAAACTTCTTGACTGGATATTGGATCCAGCCTTGATAGCGGTAAACGACGTCGTCCAACACTGGTTTGAAGCAGGCAACGAGATTAGGCAAAAACACACTGTCGTTGACTGTCATGTCTTTGGTCATGTCTTTATCTAGAATATTGTATTTTCGATGTAGCGTAAGAAATTTTATTACAAAATAGCAGCTCTATTTACGGTATTGAATATCAAATATCAAAGAAGTGATAACCAAGTGACTTAAATCCTTTAATTATTAAATGCTTAATTAATAAATACTTTAATTATTAATTATAAAAAATACTCAGGCTGTATCTCTTACTTACGAATATTTATAGCTTTATTTAGCTTAGATATCACTGGCTCTAACGGGGAATGAAAGTATTGGGAGACAGCTTACATGCCTTGGAATTCTCCATAAGGTTCTCCAAGATGAAACAGTGTGCGCGAACTGGCACGTGAATATATTCATAACTTAATTTAACAGCATTTTTTTGACTGCAGAAGTTACTGCAGCCGTAGCAGACTTCAGTATCTCGGTTGCCAATTTAATACCGATTGTGTTTGTACACACAAATAATGTCAAAACGTATAAGAACATTTCGTAAATATAAATTTATATTTATTTGTAAGGTTATATTTAAATTACATTAGTTATATATACCGTGTTTGTTGAACATGTGGCAACACACAAATCAAAACGGCCCATATCTTTTAAAGTGAGGTTGACCTAAAATAGATCTATTTGGTTTAGATGTGGACGTATTTGGACTTCCGTGGTTAACCAATACCATCCAGCCCGTACACTTGTTAATATATACATACATACATTCAGACATACATAATGTATGTGTGTGCGCTAAAATCTATGACTTTCCATAATAACGCGTGAATGAAATATTTTAAACATAACTATGATTAATTTGTTTTTTCATTTCGTAGTTATTTGTTTGACTTAAAATCAGGCAAATAATAATATTGCGATTCAAATGACCTTCATTAATTTTTTTTTTATTACTCATTTGCAGCACTGCAACCTTTCTACACCCCACATCTAAGTAACTCCCTCAACTACATACAACCGTGGGCATACTTTACCACGTTGTTCCAGTGCGGTTTGAGGAAGATCTGTGTATAGCATCAGTGTGTCCACTGAATTAGCTAATATTATGTTAATTTAATGTCTCTAAGTAGAGGAAAAAATCCCAGTTTCTAAATTACAACATTAACGTTGTATAGACCCAGAGGGAACAGTTTAGAATGGTCGGAGAAATACTTTCAGTTATATTTCCTTACATCCGAGTCATTAACATATGTTCACCGCACACATCTAAACAATTGGTGTACACATCAACCATAATACGATACATTTAATTTTGATCGTTGAAATTGATTTCAAATAATTATACATTCAATCTTGATCCTTGAAACTGATTTCAAATAATTGAGGGTACTTTAGACCAATAATATTGACAGAGGATAGAAAATTAGCTAAGTTTCAAGGATGAAGACAATAACAGCAAATATATTTGGTTTAAATAAAATTATATTTGGAATGATATTTAATTATACCAGGATTTAATACTTCCATTAATTACTGTAATTGAAAATGTAAAAACGAAATCCAATATTTCTTTTTATTTGGGGGTAAATCCACGACTCGAAACGCTTATCTAGAGCGGGCTGTTTGTCGTCGCTAATTGTCCTCGGTGTGCCACCCGCCTAATCTCAGTGAAGTTTAAATTTTTCAACAAAATACACGCCGGAGGATTCGCTTGAAATTTCCATCTCTTGCGAAATTTATCTTTAGCTCAGGAGAACTTGAATTATACACTGTCCCAGTGGGATATTTGAGGAACGGTCCACAACAATTCAGTTCCGCAAAATTGGAGAATATTCTCCACTTTCGGTTTATCTGTTATTTTGCGCAGAAGCTACGTAATGTCAACTTTAAGACGCGCCAATAGAAAATTAAACATAAAAACGTAACTTGTTGACCACGCTTCAGCTGCAAATATTGTACTATATTTTCAGTGTTCATCATCATCAACATCATCATTATTATTAGTCAGAGTCCACTACTGGACATAGACCTTTCCTGAGTGGAGTAGTATACAATCCCCACAGTGAGGATGCGGGTTTGGGATCGCAACGCGGGGTTTCTCGCGCCGCCTATGCTGCTGCCCGTCCAGCGCCATACCAGGACCAGCTAGTCACATTAGTATCACGATTTATATACGAGACGTCTGTGTACTATAAAATCACATACACTTATTTTTTAATAAAAGAGACCATTAGCTTACAAATAATTAATTCAAATCGTAGTAGACAGGTTCATACAAATAAGCGCTTTGTTTTCAAACAGATCCTTAAGTCCGTTTTAATAGAATTAACGTGTTAACTAAAAAACGTAACATCACTCCTGAAATCCCCGAAGGGGTAGGCAGGGGAGTGTAGTACACTCCCACGTTTCACCAGTTACGTTTACGTCTCATGTAATAAGTGGTGAGCCTATTGCCATACACCGGGCACGGATCCAGACTCGAGCCACTACTAGAAATTCTAAATTAGAAAAATCCAGTAGTCCCGACCCGGGATTTGAACCCAAGACCTCCCGAGCGACAGTTGCGCCTGCAAACAATCGACCAACGAGGCGGTCAACTAAACAACGTGTTAACTAAATTTGCATTTACTTTAACATTAAGGTTAATTGAATTAACTTCGTCTTTTTAACTTCATGTACTTAATCTGGCCATAATTACTGTTACAATGAAAAATTAACAAAATATTACTTTTCAATTTGGAATCTGTCATTTTTATACGATTGATCATTGTGTTTTCTTATTTTCGCGCCAATATATTGTAAAATATTCTGTGATGTTAAAATAGAGTGGGGTGATAAAGAGAACCGAATCGCTGTGATTGCATTACATAAAGTAGGTGTGGAGCCAAATACAATTTTTAAAAGCCTCCATACACTTGGTATTAGTCAAATGTTTGTGTACCGGGCTATTGATAGGTACAATGAAACCTCCTCTGTTTGTG